>VIYQ01004028.1:0-17815 GCA_009928355.1 Chlorella sp. CH2018 | reverse complement strand
TGGGTGCTGGGGTGGCTACGTGGCTGGCCAGCTGGACGGCTGGACGGCTGCACTGCACAGTGGCCATAAGTTGAAGCGCTGTGTGGCTCCCCACGTGCAGGGCCTCGTGGTCACTGTTGCCTGAAGCAACAGAGACCGCCCCATCTCTGCTGCACCAGTGCCGCAGCAGCGTTTGACCGCCCACCCGCTGCCCGCCCCCTGCCCCCACTGCCTGCAGTGAAGCGCAGCAAGACCAACCCCAATGGCTGGTTCGATGACGAGTACACCAAACGGGTGCGCTGGTTAGAGCGCCGCTGGCGAGTGGGTGCACGTGCTGCTAGTGCGGATTTGCAGGCCTTGAGCACTTGAGCGCTGAGCGCCAGCAGCAGCGGCTACTGCACTGCTGTGCCTGCATCGGCGCTGTGCTTAAAGGGCTCAGCGGGAGGAGCGGGCAGCGCCTGCTCACCTTGCTACTCATGTGACCCGCACTGCAGACCCTGGACCTCAAGCAGTGCTTTGACTTTTTCAACGAGAAGAGTGTGGTGGCCGCCGACCCGAGCGCCCAAGGCGTCATCGTCGCCCACAACCAGTGGCCGGCGGGGCAGGTGCGGTGCCGCATGCATGCGTGCCTGCACAGTTGAAGGTGGCGAGAGGAGCAAGCATGCACGGAGATGGGTGGGTGCTGGCGGTTCAACGGCCGCCGCCGCCACCGCCGCAGCTGCCTATCTCCTGCCAGCCTCCAGCTAATTCCAGCGGGCAGACATGCTCCCTCACTGTCCCCCCTCTGCCGCCACGCTGACCTCGCAGCCCGTGTTCCGCGACGTCATGGAAACATACTTTGGCGAGATGAGCCGCGTGTCGTTCAAGCTGCTGGAGGCCTTCTGCTCCGCGCTCGACATCCCCCTCGACTCCATGCACGGCCTGTTTGATGTGAGCGGGTGTCCGACATCGCGAGCTGCCGGGGGCGTAGCGCCAGCTGCAGCTCGCCTGCAGCCAGCCCTTGCACTGCCGGCACCTGACAGTTACGCAGGCAGGACAAGACATGTGACACAAGGCCTTGCATGCCTCAACCAACGCCCCGCCATGTGTGCCGATGGCTGCCCCTGGTGTGCAGGAGAGCCACACCTCCTTCATGCGCCTCAACTTCTACCCGCCCCAGCGCCCCGGCGAGCAGCGCATGGCGCTCAATCACCACACCGGTGGGCGCGGCACAGCTTGCTTGTTCGCATGTGCAGCCCAAAGCGGTGACATGCCTGCATGCCTGCGCTGCGGCTGCTCGGCAGCGCTGCCTGCTGGGAGTGACTGTGAACTGAGCCTTATTCCGCTACCCCTCCCTGCGTGCTGCAGACGCTGGCTTCTTCACGCTGCTGATCCAAGACCCCGAGGTGCACGGCCTGCAGTTCCACAAGCACGGTGGGTGCACCTGCTGCCCACACAGGGCGCCTGTGTGGCAGCCGCGCTGCCCCGCCAATGACAGCATGCGCATGTCCCATGATGGCCCACCCCAGCTGCCGCTGCACGTGAGAATGTGCAGCCTGCGGCAGGCAGCACCTAGCAGGGCGTCCAACGGGAATGCCCGCCCCGCAGCCATGCATTCATCACGGCAGGGCTTGCACCGGTGGTACCAGCCAGCCACTCATCCCGCAGCCGGCTTGCAAGCCAATTTAAGGCAATTGCCCTCTTCCCTCTGCAGGCCAGTGGAACGATGTGGCTCCCGAGGTGGACGCCATCACAGTGAACGTGGGGGACCAGTGCCAGGCAAGCAGAGGGGTCACTCACTCACCCGGGCTGGGCGCAGTCTGTGCCGCATGCCGCATGCCATGCCCAGCTGTGCGCTGCGCAGCGCACAGCTGTGCGCACACCCCTGATTGGCGGGCATGCCCAACCAAGGACTCCTTCTAGATCTGCTGCTCAACCATGTTCTGCATTCGTTAACTCGCGTGCCGCAGGTCATCTCCAACGACGTTTTCAAGGCGCCGGTGCACCGCGTGCTGCCGCCCCAGAGCGGCCAGGCCCGCCACTCCGCCCCCTTCTTCTTCAACCCTAAGCCTGATGCCGTCATCCAGCCCCACCCCGCGTTTGTGACGGCTGAGAGGCCGCTGGTGAGCCGGTTTGGGGGCAGCAGCCTGAGCCCGTGGCAGAGGCGCTGACTTGGCAGGAGCAGGGTCTGCATGGTAAGGACGCACAAGACTGCCTGCAACAACCCGACTGATTGAATCAGCTCACCTGGTGGTCCATCCTGCTCGGCAGGTCTACAATCCCATCCCTTGGGCCAAGTTCCGCAACCAGCGCTACGCGGGTGGGTGCCGGCTGGATGTTGGCTGGGCGCTGGGGGCCGCTCAGGTGGCAGGATGCATTCCAGTGCCATGCAGCGTGGCCATTCGGCATCCTGTCCTGCGGCACCGGTGGCATGAGTGTGCCGCCACTGGCTGTGTTGAGCGCTGCCGCTGTTCCCCCTGCTGAGCGCTGCCGCTGGCTGTCTGCCTGCAGGCGACTTTGCGGATGAGGGGGAGGAGATCCAGATCTACCACTACAAGCGGTGAGTGCGTGGGCAAGTGGGTGGGTGGGTGGATGAGCGCTGGTGGACAAACCGCCTGCAAAGTACTAGTTGGATGTTGATGCTGGGCAGGGTTTCAGCGGCAGCCAAGGGTGGCAGCATTGCAACTAGCTCATTCACCCTCTACCCTGGCTTGACCACTGCCCGGCAGGTGAACGCGCGTGAGCCATCACTGTCCACAGGCGCTGCCACGGTGCGGTACGGTGGCAACGTTTCTCAGCACGTTCCGCACGAGCCGAGGCTGCTGCAACGTAAGTAAGCCTCAATACAAGAGACGCCCACTGTTCGCAAGCGTTACATCCCCTTTCGACTACCCTTTTCCAGCACTGCTCCCCAACGCACGAACCCCGATCGATGATGTCCTGCCGCTGCTAGATACGTACTACATCCACCGCTGCCCCTGTAAGCTCCGAGGCCCAGCGATAGGAAGCGAGTTACAGGGGCTGCGCCGGAGTGGACTGCGAGCGCATGAGGCGCCTGGGGTGGCGCATGCGATTGATGCAATGGATGACATACAAATGAGGGGGCGGGGCAGGGGCCAAAAGGATGTAGGAGGCATGCGGTGCCGACAAAACGGTGCGCCGCCCTGGCGGGTGGGTTGGGCAGAGGGCCGGGGCGGTGCAAGTGCTGGGGAGCGATAGTGAACCAAAGGGAAGGAAGGCAAAGTGTTGGGGCGGGGCCGTGGTGACGCGGCCGGTGCAAGAGGGAAGGGATAGGAATAGAGGGGGGAGCGGCAGCACAAGCTTGCTGCGGCCCCGGCATGGCAAGGGCAGGCATATCAAATTGCAGCGGATGTCATTGATTGAACATGGGCGGCTGTGGGGTTGGGAAAGAGGGAAGGAAGGGGCGGGCGGGGAGAGAAACGAAACAAGTGGATGTCACAGGGGTGGGGCAGCCATGGGGCTGCCGGCAAAATGAATTGGGCAGACAGGATGCGACCAGATGCAGGGGGCCAGCAGAGGCAGCAGCAGCAGCAGCTAGGAACAGCTGCAGGGGTGGGAGCTGCAGGGGCAAACTGGGCAGCTTGCACGCTGCAGCCAAGGTGTCACAGCTAGCAACCACAACAACTGCTCACAAAGGTGACTGCGCCAGAGCACTGCAGCTCAGCAGCACAGCCACATCGCAAACTCCAGTTGGCGCATGCTGGCTGCCGTGCCAAAGCGGTGTGTCCCCTGGCCGGGCTGCTCCCGCCAGCTGTCGACTGCAGCAGCTTTCGCCAGCATGACTGCTCGCTCAGCAGCCGCTCTCAGCGCTCTCTCAGGCGGCGGTGCCGGGGCGCTGCTGCTCCTGCCAGCTGTAGTCGGGCTCGTACCAGCCGCGGGGCTCCACGCCCCACTTAGCCGCAATCCAGCGCTCAAGCTTCATGTACACGCTGTTCTCTGCACCGCACGATGCCAGACGAAACAGTATGTCAGACGTTGAGGGGTTGTGAGCACGTGCTGAGGTGGAAGCCGGGAGTTGGGGATCCAGGCCACAAGCAGCGCTGCCCTGCTGCTCCGCCCGCTGGCGTGTACAACAGCCCCCGCCGCTCACCCGGGCAGTCGCCGTCCAGCAGCGGGTTGCACCAGCCCGACACAATCGAGTACTTCTCGTTGAACGGCGCCTTGTGGTGCGCGCCGTGGTCCTTGCGCGAGATGAGCAGGCCAGCGTCCTGCAGGAGCAGAGGTTGCAACAGGGGTGGTGATGCACCCAATGTTTTTCAAGTGCCTGTGGTGCAGCAGCGAAGCGACCAGGGCAGGCGGCCAGCGAGCATGGGCTGGCAGGCACCAGCTCATTTGTGCTGCTGTGCAAGCCGCAGAAAGCCGCACCTGCAGCGCCACCACCACTGCCGGCAGCTCGCTCTTCTTCATGTGGCTCCTGCGGCAAGTTAACGGTTGCATGTGACACAAATGTAAAGAGGGACGCTTGAGCCCGACAGACGGGACGGATGCAAACACTAGCGGCGGAGAGGCTGCTGCACCGGCAGCGGCAACAGGCCAGGCCAACTGATGCAGCACAGCACAGCAGGCACAGCAGGCGCAGCAAACCGGCTCACCAGGCGTGGAACTGCTGGCTCATGCAGCAGAGGAAGAGGAAGGAGGACGACCACACGTCCCACCAGACGGGTGCCCCCAGCGCCGCCGTGCCCAGCAGGCCCGCCGCAAAGACGCTGGCGGGGCGGAAGAGCTGCAGGCAGGGGAGCGGTGTGCCCAGCAACCGTGAGGGCTTGCAAGCGTGCTGTGCAACAATGCTGCATAAGTCTGGCAGCAACGCACACCCGGCACCGTGCAACAGCTTGGCGCATGCCTCCGCTTCAACCACTCAATGCACCCTTGCGGTTCTCACCGGGAACAGGTTGTTGCAGACCTCCCGCTCAGTGATGGTCCATGGCCTGCATGTCATAACAACAGGGACAATCATTTGGTTCATGAGCTCTGCCATGAGTAGCAGCACTGCGCATGCCGAGGCCTGTGCAGCAGCATCTCACACTCTCCGCAGCTGCAACCTGTGCAGCCATGCACGCCCTGTTGCACCGCACGCAGCGCACCGCTGGTGGTGACCCTGGAACGCCGCAATCTGGCCTCCAAACACGGGGGTGTTGGCGTCGCCGTAGTTGTCCACGCCCCTGCATTTCCGGGTTGGAGGCCGCACCACACTTGCACAGTTGTTGCATGCCGCAGGAGCACAGCGTGGGCCCGGCGCGTGCGCGCCACACACACTACAGCTTCGTGCAGTGCGCGCATGCAGCCATCGAACCGGTGAGTTGTGCCAGAAGCTCTACACCCCAACAGCGGCATGCACACGTCAGCTCACCAATGGTAGAAGGCGGTGCCCACATCCGCCAGGAAGTAGGCGGCCAGGGCGGCAGCACCCGCCGCCGCCGCGTCGCCAGGGCCGCTCACGTGTGCCAGGCCCTGCGCCAGCGTGGCCGCCATGAGCGCGGTGCCGCCGTACACCCAGGCACGGTGCTCCAGCGTGGACTTGAGCTCGTGCTCGCTCTCCAGCACCACGCGGCCGGTGGGGCGGGGCACCTGCGCGCTGTCGGCGGCCGCCGCCCGCCGCTGCCTCTCCGCCTCCAGCTCCCGGGCCAGCGACAGCTCATCCTCCTTGGCCGGCGCTGCCACGGCGCACACTGCCAGGCCCAGGCGCCTTGAGGCCGGCGCTGCTGCACGGCCCGTGGTGGAAGTAGGTTGGCGGCTGGCCACGCCGCTGGCCAGGCGCGCTCCGCTGACGGCTGTGAGCATTGTGCTGTTGGTGGGTAGCAGGCAGGGACGGCGTCTGTGGTGACCGGCCAAACTTGTGACGGCTGAACGCTGGCGGGTCGACCGGGCGGGCTCGCAGTGCACGCCAGCCAGTTGTGAGTCGAACTACAGGTGTTTTGTGGTGGCGATCGGTCCTCGCAGAGGAGGAGACGCCGCGCGACATGGCCTTGCCGTGCGCAGCATGTGCGGGACGCCGGGCCGCAGGCTGTCTTCCAGGCTAAAACTGCTAACGAGTTTCATTCGCACCTTTATACAGCGCCACCGCGTGCTGCTACAGCCTACCCTGACCAGTCCACCGCCGCTCCTCCTCTCCTGGGCATGGCTGCAGCCTTCAGCTGGTCACACATGTCAGAGACACTGTCACAACACCATGCAGTACGCCCATTGCCGCCGCCCCGGCCCGGCGGCAGCGGCGTGCCTTCGCCGGCGGCGCCGAAGCGCCGCCATTGCTGTAGCTTGGAGCCCGCTGAACTGAGAGCAGCAAGCTGCACACGATCCCGCTCACTGGTCCGACGCGCATCAGAACGGGGGGCAGCAGCAGCAGCAGCAGCAGCAGGCCCCACTGCGCTCGTTTATCGAGCGACCTGCCCGCTGGTTGGGTGGGAGCCGCTCGAGGCAGCGCTGGGCAGCCGCTTCCCGTCCGAGCTTGCGCTTCACCACTTTGTTGTGGTGGAAGCCTTGGCCGCTAACACTGGCATGGCCAATGTGAACGGCAGCGCCCTAGGCAGCCGCGGCAGCAGCAGCGGAGTCTCGGCAGTGATCGCGTTCGACTTTTTGCCGCAGCACCCTCTGTCGCCTCTGACTGCGGCGGCCCTGCTGTCTGGCGGCTCTGTGCCAGGTGGGCAACCTGCATGTGGCTTCCCGTGCGGTGGTTCTCTGCTCGGCATGCCAGTTATGAGCCCAGTTGCAAGCGCGCGCTGTGCTCAGCACCCGCCCAACCTCCCAACCCCCACAGGCGTGCTGCGGCGGCGGCCGCTGGTGGGCGTGCCTCGCCTGCGCTGCCAGCTGCAGGGCAGCACCTGGCTGCCTGACCCGCATGCAGCCGCAGAGGCCTTTCAGCAGCGCTTTGATTCCCAGCTGCGCCTGCTGCGCAACGACTGCACACACCATGCGGACGCACTAATTGCGCACTTGGTGAGCAGCGGCCAGCCAGCAGCAGGAGCAGCAGGAGGAGAACGGCAGGGAGCAGCAGGCGGATGGCTTACAACGAATGACTGAAAACGGCAACTCTGAACGAATCCGCACGCATGTGACTCTCAGAATGCGATGACAAATACCCGATTGAACACAGTCGATGCAACCTGCGGCGCATAGCAGCCCAGCCGCTGTAACATTCCTGCTCACTCCCGCTTCTTGCTGCCTGCTGCGCCGGCCGCGGCCCCCAGCTTCTTGTGCCGCTGGCGGAACAGGAAGGCGTAGAGGCGGAACCAGAGGAAAGGGTACAGGCACAGCAGCACCTGTGCGGCAGTGGAGGAGCGAGGGGTGGGTCAGGGTTGGTAGCAGGTGCAGGTGGAGAGAGTAGAGAGCAGGGTGAAGAAGTCAACATGAGCTGTGATACGGCGCAGCTGGGCACCATCGCATTTCACAGGCACCAGCAACTGTGGCAGCACAGCAGCATGCGCCAAGCTCAGCAGCTCGCGAACAAAAAAAGGCGTGCATTGAATCCCTTGCCGATGGCCGTCAGCATGCTGCTGCAACACACACAGCACCAATTGCAATAGAGCCAGCAGACCACCACCTAAGCCAGTTCGTAAAGCCACCAGCTCTCACCACCAGGAAGGTGTGGTAGTCAAAGCCCCAGTTGGCGGCGTTGGGCAGCGCCAGCGAGCGCAGGCCCCGCGCCTTGATGAAGGGCAGCGCATCGTACACGCTCTTCATCTCCCCCAGCACACCCACTGGATACAGGCCGATGAAGGCGGTGTACCTGCAGTGCAGGGCAGCAGGGGAGGAGGCGATCCATGGATGTACATCTCGTGCCATGCAATCCTTCAATCCAGCCAGGGCGACAGGCCGATGCACGCTGTGTGCCTGCGGCTGGGTAGCGGTGGTCAGTGGAGCAAATGCACACCTTGCACTGCTCCCACAATGCTGCGGCCAACCAACGGTGATCGCGCGCCAGCAAAGCATGCGTGCGCCACAGGCCTTGGCGGGCAGCCGATGACCCGACCCCTGCCGCCCCACCCTACGCACCTCAGCCAGGTCAGCCAGTGGGGGCAGGCGCCCGCCAGGCTGGCGGCATACCAAGGGTAGCGAATGACCTCGGACAGCGCCCATGCCAGAAACATGGCGCCAACGACTGCTCGGTTCTGAACCTCTGGCACGGCCGCCACCACGCCAAACAGCACGTTGCTGCGGCCCGCCCACTGCATCAGGGCGGTCAGTGGAGAGCCGCCCACCAGGCCCAGGGCTGCGTGCAGGATCTCCAGAGCAGATGCCAGCTGGAACCAGCCTGGGAGGGAGGGGGGCAGGGGCATCGGACCGGTGGACGAGGGACAGAGGAGCAAGTGCAGTGGCGGCAGCCTGCAGGCGGCAGGGAGCGGCGGCGGCGGGTGGGCACGGCAAGCAGCGATGCAGCCATCGGCTGCAGCCAGGCCTTGTGACGAGCTGCAGATAGCGTCGATCCGCACTGCGCTACACTTTGCAGCCTGCAGCGTGCTCAAGCGGACCGCCACGCACCCACGACGTCTCCCGCCACGGTGTAGGCGCCCTCCAGACTGCGGGTGGCGATCACATGGCCGCCCACGCGGTACAGGGCCACCGCCCAGCCCGCCAGCTGCAGCAGGTTGTACGCGAGCAGGTAGAGGCGCGGCAGCAGCGCGGCCATGGCTGGTCTCGCTTATGAGGGGGCGTGGAGTGCGAGTTCAAGCCAAACAGATCGCCAGATGGCTCGATGGGGCAGGCGCGATGACGCGACGCAGCATGAAGCGAGCGCTGCCGCCGCGGCTGCATGCACTGTCGTTGGGCTGCCAGTGGTTCCAGACAGGCAGCCCGCATGCCCGCCAGCGTGTAACTTCATCAGCAGCAGTGGTTCCAGACAGCTGTGCAGCAGCCCAATGCAAGCAGCTTCCTATGCAATTAGACACAGCGCGCCGCAACCCGCTTTCCACATCACTGACCACCACGCCTGCTCAACCCTCGCTCGCCTTCACAGGCAGTCAAAAGCAAAAGGCCCCACACCCGGGGGCCAAATGTGGTGAGCAGAAGATACATAGCAGTGCATCACATACGGCAAGCAGGCAGTCCGGCTGAGGAGGAAAGGTGCAGCGCAAAGCAAAGCCAGGGAAGAGCGCGGCAGTCTCATAGTAAGCAACTTGGCAACAGCTTGGCAAGGGGAGCAGGCGAACAACTTGAGACTCGTCGGCTGTGCGATGGGTGCAGTGTTGAGGTCAGGCAGGCAGCCACAGCGAGTGATCAGGGCAAAACTGGGCGGCAGCGAGCAAAGCACACCTGGGCGGCAGCGAGCAAAGCACACCTGGGTGCCAGCGAGCAAAGCACACCTGGGTGCCAGCGAGGGTGGCCGCGAAAGCAGCGCTGCCACCTCACATGATGGAGCACCAGCCGCCGTTGCCCGCCGCGTGCTCCTGCTGCTCCTGCCAGTCGTCCTCAGCAGGCGCAGCAGCGGCAGCACGTGCAGCGCGTGAAGCGGACGCGCCCTGGCTGCTGCGCCGGCCGCGGCGGCCGGATGCCGGGCTGGCAGGCGTGGCCGCCGCCTCTCCCGCCGCTGCCGCAGGCTTGGCCTTCTTAGCGCTGCTGCTGGCGCGGCGCTTGGCCACACCACCGTCGGCGGTGCGGGGCGTCTTGCTGCCGGCGCCGCTGGTGCGGGGGCGGCCAGGGGTCTTGGCCTTGGCAGGCGTGCGCCCGGGGGTCCCGGTGCGGCCGGTCTTGGTGATCTGTTGTGATTGATTGAAGCAAGGCACTTGGGCCCCCTTAGAAGAAGTAGCAGCGTCGCCGCGGCAGCAACGAGCGGTGCAGCATAGGCAGCAGCACAGAAAAATCCCAGGCACTGCACGGCAGCCAGGGCAGTGAGACACCACGCGGGCTTGCCTAGCACGACAAGCAGGCGCGGACAGGCAGCAAACCACGTGCTCACCTCGATCAAGCGGCCGCCCAAGTGGCGGATGCGCACCTCGTCGCCCTCCTGCAGGGCAGGCAGGCGGGGCAGGGGGCAGGGCACCTCTCTGGGGAGTCGGTTTGCAGCTGAGAGTTGCTGCCACCGAACCAGCAAGTGGGATGAGTTGAGTGCAGAGAGGGGACGCGTGGCTCCTACTTGCCCATCGTCGAACAGACAGGCGGCAGCTCAGCACTGCCACCCGTGCACACCTTGATGTTATTGTCGCGGGCAAACTGGCGCCAGCCGCCGTGGATGTCGCACCGCTCGTGCGCACCCTGCAAGCAGGTGGCGACATTGCAGCAGCAGCGTTGGGGCCATGCCTGCTTGTCGCTCCTCTGCCAGCTACACAGGCCAGCCAGAGGGCAGCTGGCAGCCTCCCACAGCCCAACCAAGCATGGCTGGCCGCACCTGTGCTTTGCGAGTGATGGTGCAGGACGTCTGCTGGCCCTCGGCGTTCTGCAAACGTGTGAAGGTTTGAGGCGACGCTCACTACAGTGCTCCTCAGCTGTTATAGGTTGCAGTGCCTCAGGCCACTGCTAAGCTCGCAGTGGACCTGGCATGTCGGCGCAACCGCGACCTTGCAGTGCTGCGTGTCAAGCACCCTCCAGCAGCGCACCTGCAGCGTGTAGGTGCCCGTCTCAGGCACCACCGCATCACGGAACTCGGGGGTGAGCAGCAGGCCGCTGCCCCGCAGGCAGGACGCCGGGATGACCTGCCAGGAGAGGCGACGGCAGGCAGCAGGGCCCGGTGGGTGCGGCGGCGGAGCTAACTGCAAGGGCAGCCCCTGTCGGCTGCTGGCGGGGCCGCTGCTGGGGACTGTGCTCAAGACATCCCCGGCCCTGGCACGTCTTGGGGCCGGCCTGGGCCCGGCTGCTGCCTGCGCTTCTGTCGGTGTGCCGCTCAGCTGCGGCTGGCGCGCTGGCCCCGGTCGCATCGCAGTCGCGCAGTCACCTTGGTGAACTCCGCCATACTCGCGTCGGGCTGCAAGCTCGGGCAAGTCGGAACCGGTGTCGCGGGGCGGAGGTGCAGCAGGGGGCAAGCAGGGGCGCAGGACGGGCTCAATTTTAAATGCGAATGGCGATGCGCGCGCCTGGGCGGCCGATGGCGCAGGCCAGACGCGCAGCAGGGAGGACAGCACAGCGAGCAGAAGGGGGCGACGCCAACCAAATGCGGCTCCGCACCTGCAGCCCTCTTGATGCCTACTCCTGTGCTGTTCTCGCGTTGTGCATTCCCTGGCCGACCCAGGCAATCTCTTACAGGCGCTGCAGGGCACGGTCAAGCTCTGCACGTGACAGGCCGCGCTCAGCTGCCGCCGATGGCGGCAGGCCTGCAGCTGCTGCAGCGCCGCCATCCAGCCGCGCCGCATCACCGGCAACCACCACCAGCGGTGGGCCATGCAGACTGCTGCTGCTGCTGCCGCCGCCCTGGAGCTGCCACACCGCGACAAACTCCTCGCCGCTGTCCAGCCGCAGCACCCGCCTGCCGCTGGCTGCCGCTGCCCAGCGCTGCAGCGCAGCACCCACCCGCTGGCAGGCAGCGGCGTGGCGCAGCCAGCGCAGCAGGTCGGCAAGGAGCGCCTGCTGCGCCACCTCGGCATCTGCCGCTGCTGCTGCGCTGGCTCCGGCGCTGTCCCCTCCTGGCAGCAGGCGGGACAGCAGCAGCAGCGCCCGAGCCTCAAACTGCTGCTGGAAGCCGGGTCGCGTGAGCGCCGCCTGCAGGTCTTGAGCCGCTGAGCTGAGCATGCCGACAGGCAGGCCCGCAGGCACCGCCAGCGAACCTGCGGCGGCCTCCGCCTGCTGCTGCTGCTGCTGCTGCTGCGATGCTCCGCCATCTACATCCATTGCCGCCGCCTCCGCTGCGGCTCCTGCTGCCGCGGTGGGTGCACTGGCCACCGCCCGATGCATTGCCGCCTGCGCCTCTGCTGCCGCCGCTGCCGCCAGGCGCTGCAGGGCCGCAACTGCCCCATCTGGATCCGCCTCATGCTGCGGCAGGCGAGCAGCAGCGGACAGCAGCTGCCCCAGCACCCTCCAGGCCAGCAGCTGCTGCTTGGCCTCTAGCACTGCATGAATGTGCCGCCAGCCGCGCACGGCCTGCCGCTTGCCGCCCGGAGCTGCGGTCTCAACAATGCAGGCGTCGCCGTTTGTGTCCTGTTGGCGGGCACAGCAGCGAGGGAAGGGTTGCCTTCAGCATGCGACCAACAGGACGCAATCTTGAGCAGCGCACCCTTTTCCCCAGCATGGCTTCCACATTTTCTGCCGTGGTTGCAAGCACCAGAAAAAACGCCAGCCGTGGGCTTGCAACACACCAGTGAAATGCCACAAGCGCAGCCTGCAGACCTGAATGATGTTACACTGGGCGCCTTCTTGGGACGCCGCCCGCGCCAGGGCGCCCCGCAGCGGCAGTGAGATGTCAGCATAGAAAAGGCCGGCTGCAGGGCAGGGCAGGTTGACCAGGGATGTGTGGGCACCAACAAGCTGCACAATTTCATGCAGGTTGCGGGGGCAGCCCACGCCACGTCTCCCCGGCTCGCACCTGCTCCAGGGCCGGCACCGGCATGCCGCCGCAGCTTCCACCGCCGCCGCAGCTGGGAGAGGTCTGCCAGGAAGCGGTCGTCCACCGCTGCTTGCGCCTGCGGCAAAAGAGGCATGGGTGGCGTGGCAGCAGGCACCTTTGCGCCACGGTGGCAGAGGCAGAGCGGCGCGGAAGCGGGTAGGCAAGGCTCAGCCCATTGGTGGGCTGACGGAGCAGCACACGCAAGCACCTCACAGAATGCACGACCATGCTGCTCAACGCCGCTTGCCCGGTCCATGCACACCGCCCCTGCCAGCACACCGCCCCCGCACCTGCAGCGCCGCCAGGCCTCGCCCCAGCAGCCCCGCGGCGCCGCGCAGCTGCTGCCGGGCGGTGGCCAAGCGCAGGGCGCGCGCCCGGGTGCGCTCCTCCAGGGTGGGAGGGGGGCGGTGGATGCCCTCCACTGCCAGGAACTGCTGCTGCTCAATGAAGGTGACCAGGTCGGTGATGACGTCCAGCTCGCCCTGCGGTGAGAGGGGGCAAACTGGCATCTCAAGAGGCGGAGGATGCATGCACGTGGGTTGGGAATGGCAGCATGGATCCTCCAGGCGCACCGCGGCAACGCAGGACAGCTGGCGGCTGATGGCCACACCCAACCCGCGCACCCGGGCCGTCATCAGCTTGGACAGCACTTTCTGCGGGTCGGACGGCTGCGGCGCCGTGCCGGCTGCGGTACTGCGGCCCTCCTCACCGCCCTCCTCGCCAGCAGGCGCCTGCCCATCCTGCTGCTGCACGGCAGAGGCGGCCAGCAGGCAGATAGGGAGGGGTGAGGATGGCGCCAATGGACTTCCTTGATGCAGCTCAAAAACCGACTGTGGGGCCAAACTCTACTGCAGCCAGCGCCTGCCGTCACACAGCTGGTGCACAGCCTGCCGCCCCGCGCCCTCACCTCCTGCAGGGCCCGCTGCACGGAGTAATAGAGCGCCCACTGCGCCTCGTCCTGCACGCAGCACGGGACGGAGGCAGAGTGGTGAGCATGCAGGGGCTGGTGTGCTGCCCAAGACGAGTCGCTGGCTGGCATGCGCCGCAAGCGGTCATGTGAATCACGATGCATTGCAGCTCGGCCCGCCGCACCTCTGCGTGTGTCTCGCCGCCATCGGGCGCCACCACGCGGATGCGCGGCGCGTGTGGCAGCGACATCTCGAAGGCCATGCCTTGCAGGGAGTCGGGCTGCGGGGCTGCGGGGGGTGGGAAAGCGCAGGGGTGCTGTCGGCGGCAGCAGCGGGCGGCGGCGGCGGCGGCCGACTGCAGGGCGCCCCTGCAATGTCGCTGGCATTCGGATCGGGTGCTTACAGCGATGATGGTCCGACGCCTCGCGCGGCAGCCCTGCCCGTGAGCTGCCGCGCTTGAGCAGGGCGGGCGCAGTCGGTGGAGCCCGGGGCGCGCTGGGAGCGCACAGCAGTGTCCTGGCAGTGTTGCGCAGCGCGCCGATCGCACGGACAAGGCCCCAGCAGCAGCACCCTCCCCTGCGCATTTCCCCATGCGCACTCCCCCATCCGATAAGCTCACTGCTCCAGCGCTCTGTTGACATTCGCTGCGGCTCGGCACAACCCTCGAGAGTTTCTGGACGCAGCGGCAGGCGCGGAGCAGCTCGCAACCCGCCCCACCCCCTCGCTCCGCGCGCACCCGCAGCAATGCAGCTCAGCCTGGCGCCCACGGCGGCCGGGCAGGCGCTGGGACACCGGCTGGAGGCCCGCCGCGCGGCCAGCCAGCAGCGCGGCGGCGCCGCCCGCCTGGTGGTGCGCGCCAGCCAGGCCGGCGGCTCCCCGCCCTCCCTGGACACCAGCAAGGGCCTGTTCACCTCCAACAGCAGCCTGCTGGGCCCCAAGCCCAACCTCAGCGGCCCCGGCAGCCCCTCCCTGGGCGCCCCGCTGTCCAGCAGCAAGGCCAAGCAGGTCAACCTGGACGATGTGGAGCTGAAGAGCGGGGTGCGCTGCTGCTGGGTTGCTGGGTGCTGGGTGCTGGCGTTGGTGCTGAATTTGGGCTGGTTTGCGGGACTGGCGTGGCATGCTGCGGAGGCAAGCACAGCATGACGCAGCATGTGCAGGCTGGCGGTCGCCGCACGGCCCGATTTCCTCCAGGATCTCCTGCCTCCGCCTGCACTGCCTCGCGCCATGCCGTGCACCCGCCTGCTTGCCAGCCCATCCACACACTGCACGAATTGCTCCACCGGCCACGCATCATGGCTTTCCTTGCCATCAGGGCCACGCCGTCTGGCTGGTTCCTCAAGCCCCGACTGGCAGATTCTGTGCCTGGCCCCTGGATATTTGCTGCGCCCGCGGGGAGCGCGGCATCCCCCATGCATCTGCCAGCTCCCTCCCCCGGCGCCCCATTCCATTCCCCAGAGCTCATGACAGCGCGCTTCTGACAGCTCGTGTCGCTCACCTGCCCTCTGCCCACCCGGTCACCTGTGCAGGTCAGCGTGGACTACTCCAGCCTGCGCGACCTGCTCAAGGACGGCAAGTGGCGGGAAGCGGAGGACGAGACGCGCGAGCTGCTCATCCAGGCGGCGGGTGAGCCGCGGCTGTGGGCTGGTTTTGAGTGTGCTGTGGTTGGGAGTGCGGCGGGTTTTGGGTGCTTCCCAAGTGGGGTGAGTGTGACTGGCGGGCGGCAGCCGCTCGCCCAGGCGGCCGCTGAGCTGGGCGCTGATCCTGGCCTGGCTCAGCTGTGGGGGGCTGTGAGGCATGGCTGGCTGGTGCAGCTCTGGGCATGGCCTCCGGGGACCAGCAATCCAGCCCTCCCACCTGCCGCACGGCTGAATGTTAAGAGAAATTTGCCTCTTATCGTTCAGCTTGTGCACCATCTGAGTGCTGTCTGAATGCCCCCTCCCCGCCCTGCCCTGCTTGCAGGCCCCGCGGCTGTCAAGCGCGGCTGGGTGTACTTTAGCGAGGTGAAGTTCATCCCAGGTGCGCAGGTTCTGTCTGGCTGTGGAGCCTCCGGCCTGCAAGCTGGTGTGCATGGTTGGCCAGGGGTTGTGCTGCCCGTTCTTGCACGCACGATGCGCAGCAGGACGCCACCTGCCAGCCTTGGCGTGTGTGCATTCATGCAAACCCCTTGCAAGGTTTGCTGGGTGGCCGTGCGTTCCCTGCAGGCTGCACACATTGACTGTGCTTGCTTACCTTGCTCCTCCCTCCCCGCTCACTCGTGCACGGCAGTGGCAGATGCGCCGTCCATGGATGAGCCGTGCCCCACACCACCCCCAAGCTCCCGCCACTGCCGACTGCTCTCATCAACCCACGCCCCTTCCCTGCTGCCTGCCACCCTGCCCTTTCCACTGCAGTGGAGGACATGCAGACGCTGGATGGGCTGTGGAAGGCGGCCAGCGGCGGCAAGTTTGGGTACAGCGTGCAGCGCGAGATGTGGCTCCAAGCCCGCAAGCAGTGGCCCAAGTTCTTCAAGGCCATCGACTGGGTGCAGGGCGAGAACAATGTGTACCGGTGAGGCGGCCGGGGCTGGCACTGAAGGGCAGTGCTTGCTGGGCAAGTGGCAAATGGCAAGGGGGCGCGCTTGCAAGGGTTGCGGGTGTGCGGAGCCGTGCTGTGCGTCGTGGCGGGGGCCTGGCCTCACCCAAGCATGTCGCCATTGTGCCACGTTGTGCGCAATAAGTTCTGCAAGCTTGGCCCTCCTTCCCTCCCACCACCTGCAGCAAGTGGCCCCAGGAGTTTGACTACAGCGCCGAGGCGCCGCGCGGCCACCTGCCGCTCACAAACGCGCTGCGCGGCACCCGCCTCTTTGAGGCCATCATGGAGCACCCGGTGAGGACTTCAGTTTAGTGTAGAGCTGGGTGCTGGGAGACGGTGTGCGTTGGGTCTGAGGTTGCCGTTTTCCGTGCGACTTCTGCTCGGTTGCATGCCAGGGACGGCATTGGAGGCGAGCGGCGCACGTTGGGGCCCAGGGCATGCCTCCAGCAGCCCGAGGCGGGGCAGCAGCGCCACTGGAGATATTTCGGAAAGCGCCTCATCCCCGCGAAATCTGCACCCATCCTGTGCCGCGCAGGCCTTTGACAAGCCCCTCAAGTCCGTGGGCGGCGGCAGCAGCAGCAACGGAGCGGCGCAGCCCGACTGGCTCAACAAGCAGTGAAGCGGGACGGCCGCCCTCGACCCTCGTTTGTGAGGGCAGGGGTGCTGGCGGCCCGGCCCAGCCCGTGGTTGGCTCTCAGCCCACCTCCTGCCAGCTGCCTGGTGCCGGCCGCTGCGCCGCCCGCCCTCTGCACAGCAACCACAGCCCCAATCCGCAACCAATTCCTTACCGTTCCCTGTCTTTTGTCCTACTTTCGCCCGCCCGTCGCCGGCGCGGGGCCGACGCCTCGCCGCCCGTCTGCCGCCGGTACAGTCGCGCGGCAATTGCCGCGCGCCCTGGGCCCAGCTCCCCTTTCTACCTCTACTGCTCCTTGGTGTAGCGCGCTCCCATTTGCTTGCTGCTGCCACGCCAATTTGATTTCTGCTCCTCGCCCTCGCCACCACCCGGCCCCTTGCTCGCCGCACAAGCCGGCCGCCCGCCCGGCGGCGCCGCCACCCCACCGCGGCCGGCCATCGGGCCCCGTCCCTGCAATCATCGTTCACTCCTGAAGGTCTTGGGGCTCTCAGAGGGGCAGTGCACGGTGGGCTGGGGGGAGGGCCTCATTTTGGGGGGGCCGCGCACGCAGCACGACGGACTTGCAAGGCGCCGCCCGGCGTGCCTCGGCCTGTTGTTCCAGGTGCTGCTGCTGACGAGGCGCAGCCTGCTGTATTCTGCTCCTTTACTGAGGGGTCGAGCTTCGGGAAGGCCGAAAGCATGTCCTCGAGCTTTCCCAAGGTGCGGAGTGCGCCCTGGACGTGCTTGCAAGCTTTTTTACGGCCCCTGAACGCCCTGGGCTCGCCGAGCAACCCCCGACCGAGCAACGCTTTGTGCTGCAGGGTCTGCGCGTCCTGCTGCTGGATGACGATGAGGCGTCGCTGCGGAGCATCGTCTGCCAGATGCAGAGCCCCGAGCTGGGCTACAGCGGTGAGGCGGGGAGGGGGAGCCCTGCGGCGCCCGCGATCGTCGCCGGCAGCCCGCCTGCTCCCCATCACGCGCCCCCGACGTCCCCACCGCGTCCAATCCCGCCCCGTGCAGTGACCGCGCTGTCCAGCTCGAGCCAAGCCTTCGCCCTCCTGAGGTCTGGGGTTGCCGCCTTTGACGTCGTCCTGGCCGAGGTGGGGCTCCCGGGAGCAGCCCCGGGCTGTTGCGGCCGCCGCGCCGCGCGATGGCGCGCTCTGGGGCCAGCCCCGCCGCGGGCGCCGGCGCCAGCGAGTATCAGATTCGTGCTGACGGGTGGCCCGCCTTGCATGCCCCTTGCACCAGCCTCCTGGCCCTCCATCCACCCCCCAAACCCCC
>VIYQ01004024.1:0-77881 GCA_009928355.1 Chlorella sp. CH2018 | reverse complement strand
GTGGGTGGGTGGGTTGGCGGCAGGTTGATTGGTTGGCGGCAGGTTGAGCGGTTCGTGGGTGGGGCTTGAGAGCGCGGTAGACAGACACGGCTTGCCAAGCAAGTTGCCATGCGCAGTAGCGCTGCTGCATGAAGTGACGCCTCCACGCCCCGCCCCCCGCGCAGGCCCCAGCCCGCCCTGCAAAGTCAACTGCGACTACGCAGTGGGGGCAGCATTCCTGTACATCTTGTGCGAGTACTTTGCGCGCTGCACCGAGCCCGTGGCCTTCTTTGCGACAGGTGGGGGGAGCACAGCTGTGGTTTGCATGGCGGTGGACGGCACCTGCGCTGCATCATGCTTGGCGATCGCTCTCCTGACATGTTGCCCATGCGCCGCCCATGCATGCATGCTGCCTGTGCTGCAAGGTGCCGCCACGCATTCCACTGCCTGCTCCAGCAAAGCTGATGCCATCAGTGAGCCACCGCTCACCTTGGATGCAGGTATGTGGATGGTGCGCCCCAAGCCCATCGCCTGCGGCTACATCAAGGCAGCCGTGTACATGCTGGTCAAGCTCATTCTGGTGCGTACACAGCAGGACCTCCACTGCGCAACATTCTTTTGGCCTTGTGCTGTAATTGCTGCTGCTGCTGCTGCCCCATTTCCACTGCTGGTGCTGCCACTGCCGCCGCCGCCACCGCTTGCCTGCCTGGTGCTGTAGCTATTCTGCTCACTCAAGCTCTCTTTGGCTGCCATCTAAGCTGCCTCTGCGCTTTCGCCTGCGGCAGGTCCCCGCCCTCATGGTCGGCTGCTGCTTTGCAGTTGGGCTGGAAGGACCCACTGCCCGTGCGGCAGTGCTGGTGGCCACACTGCCCGTCTCGGCAGGTGGGCTCGAGTGGGTGCCTGAGTGGCAGTGCTTTGGCCTGTTGGCAGCGATGTGCTATATGTTGAGTTGGAGTTGCCGCGCTTTCCTCAGTGACCGCCTGCCTGTCTGCTGAAACACGCCATCCATTCACCCTACCATACCGTGCTGCTGCAGCCGCCTTTGCGCTGAGCAAGACCTATAACGTTGGGGAGGACATTGCAGGTGCGGCAGCCGGGGCTGTGGTGCTGGGCAGCCCTGCCTGGGCACGCCCCTGGCCGCCAGCATAGCAGCGGCAGCTTATCGTGCTGGCGCTCTGGCCAGGAAGCCCCAAGCGCTGGTGTGCCAGGCAGCCTGGAGCGCTCTGGCCAGGGAGCCTGGAGCGCTGCTCCTCAAGCGTTGCCGTGCCGGCCATCCGGCTGTGCCACCCACCTGGTTGTGCCAACCCCCTGCTGTGCAGTGGCTAATGTGTTCCTGGGCAACCTGCTGGTGCTGCCCACCACCATTCTGTGGCTGGAGTTCATGGATGGGGTGGGCTTGTTCCCAGCGCCCGCTGCCAAGATCCCCAACACCTGCTGAGGCGTTGCCCCCCACTGCAAACGAAAGTGGATTTGAATGTCACCAGCACCTGTGGGGCACAGAGCGGCGCCCCCCGCTGCAAATGATGGGGCGCTGCTGCGCTGCCGCGTGGCACGGCCTTGTTTTCGGCAGCTGGCTTCACCCCACTTGTAGTGCTTTCTCGCCTGTCCTTCCCACATGCATGCGCTGAAACCCACCGCATCCTTCATCACGCCTGTCCACCCTCACCTTTTCTCTCTGTCTCTCAGTATGCCTGCCCCGCACTGCTCCTTTTCACCTGATTTGCCCCTCTATGGCTTGCGCTAACGTATGCTCCCCACGAATTCCTGCCAACTGGCTGGGCTGATCCCACAAGCCGATCTTGCAGTTGTGCCGCTTCTTGCACTATACAGAGCTACCCGCCGGCATGCATGCGCCATGCTCCTGATGAATGAACAACAACCGCAAACACACACTGTGCAACACACAAGCTATCTGACCAGAGGCTCAGTTGCCAAGGCAGACCCCACGTTCAAGTTAATGCCATCTCAGGCGGGTGTGCTGTGCTGCGCCGCCAGCAGCTTGCACACGCGGCAGTGGCCGGGGCAGCCGGGTGCTGACTCCCGCCAATCCAGAGCAGCGCAGGCCTGGCTGCAGTAGCGCACTGTGTGGCAGCCCTTGCAGCGCTTGCCCTGCAGGCACAGGCGGGCGCAGGACAGGCAAGCAGGCATGATGCAGGGTAGGCAGCCGCGCAATGCGTGCCAGATAGCATAGCAGCAACGAGGCGGCAGCCATGCATGGCACTGCCGATTTTGGCAAACCAAGCAAATCACAACCCTCGGTTTCCCCAAGCACACCGTGTCCCACCTTCTTGGGTGCGTCCAGGTTGGAGCAGAGCAGGTAGGCGCACGACTGGCGGGTGGCCGCCTCTTCACCCAGGAGCAGCAGTTCGGTTTCCTGCAGCTCCGGCCTGCTGTTCTCAGCCAGCAGGGCCTCTGCTAGGCCCTGCACAGCTGGGAGGCTGAACAGCTGGCACAGGCGGGCAGCACGCTCACGTGGCACCGCTGCTTCTGACCGTGGCACATGCTGCAGCTGAGCCAGCAGGGACGCCGCACGGGTGCGACAGGACTCCCGCGTATGGCCCTGCGCAACCAGGCAGCGCAGCACACGCTCCAGCGAGGCATCCAGCCGCCGGCTCTCATCTCCCTCAGATCCACCGCTTGCTTCACTGCCGCTGCGCCCAGCGCCGCCGCTGCCCATTGCAGCTGCAGCTGCGAGTGCCAGCCGAGTGAGCCAGCCAGAGCGGGCCAGGCTGGCGGCCATAAGCGCTGAGGATTCCAACAGCTGCACACATGCGACCACCAAGGAAGGCGGCAGCGTGGCGCCCTCCTGCAGACAGCAGAATGTACAGCCACGATGGTGGTGTCGCTCAAACGGCTGCCCAAGCAGCAGGCAGACAGCTAGCAGCTAGCAGGCAAGCCTTGTGGGCCACAACGATGCAATACGTCCCGGGCCTTCCAGCAACTGCTTCAGCAGGCCGTTCAGCCACTGCCGCGGCTTAAGCGGCTTAAGCGCTGTTACCACCATGGCTGTCGCAGCCTCAAACCCCCAGGCTGGCCACACCTCGGAAACGGGCTCCAGCGCAGCTTGCAGTGCATGCGCCAGAGCCGGGGCAAACACTGGGTGCTCATGGAAGGTGAGGTCAAGGCCCTCCAGCAGCTGCTGCAACAACTCCGCGTCAGGGCGATCCGTGAGGGCAGCTAGAGCGGCGCATGTGTGAGCTACGTGCGCACATGCGTCGCAACTGTGCAGATGGAGCGGGGACAGGTCAGTCAGCCGTTGGCGGAGGCGCAGGGGCACCCCGGGTGGGCTGCAAGCACTGCTAGCAGCACTTGAAGTTGACGGTGAATCAGCCACACCCAGGCCACACAGCAAGAGTGCCCTGCCTGATTGCGCCTGGATAGCAGGGGTCTGGATCTTCGAAGGATTGGGCGGAGAGCGCGCATAGCATGGGCCACACCTCCTGCCATGTGCTGCCAGCCCAACGAGTGTCGCTCTGACCACCCGCTGACCGCTGCCAAGCCAGCAGCCTGCAGACCGTGGTGTGCAGCTCAAGCACTTGGGCGCGCAGCGGCAGCGCCGCCGCGAACTGCAGCTGCAGCATCCGGACGATGAACTGAGACGGCTCTGACTCCGTATGCGCCATGCAACCATTGTTGATCTGCTGCGCTGTGTACGAGAAGAGCAAGCTCCCAGCGAGCACTGCCGTCTGCAGGCTGCGCCGGGCCGCCTGCCTGGCTGCTGCTGCCATGGCCTCCGCTGGTTCTTCCGCGCCTGCCTCCTGCTGCTGCAGCTGCCCCAGCAGCAGTGGCAGCAGGCGCAGGGCCTCGGTGGCGGCAGTAAGCAGGTGCTGCACCTCTGATTGGCTGAGCCGGGCTTCAGGAGTGCCCTCCAGGCTGGCCAGGCAGCACTCCAGAGCCCCACACAGCTGCGAGTCGCGGGAGGGGACGGAGATGTGAGGGCGGCGCAAGTCAGCTCACACAGCTGGAGGGCTGCTGCCCAGTGGAGCATGTCATTTCCGCCTCAGTTGCTGCTGGCTGCTGCTGGCTGATGCTCAGCTGGCACCTCATGAAATCGCACCTGGCTCAGTGGGCGCAGCAGCACAGCAGGCTCCAAAGGGTTGACAGCGCCGCCAGTGGCCTCCGCAGCCCGGCAAGCTGCCGCCTGGCGCAGTGAAGCTGCCAGAGATGGCACGGCTGCTGCGACTACAGCCATCGCCTGCTGGTGCCGGCTGGGTGCAGCCCCTGGCTCGCCGCCTGCTGCTCCCGGCTGCTGCTCGTGCTGGGAGGCCAGCAGGGAGCACAGCGTGCCCATCGCGGACAGCGTGCCAGCATGCAGCTGCCCCCATGTGGCAGCCGACACACCCTCTGGGCGTGCAGCCGGCAGGTGCTGCACAGCGAGAGCAGTCAGCTCCAGCGCCTGCAGCAGCGCGGGGCTGCACTCTTCACTGCCGCTGCCGCCGCTGCCGCTGGGTTGCAGCATCACCTGCCTCATGCCCTCGGCCAGGCATGGGCAGGCCAGCAGGCTTAGAATGCCTCCAGTGGCATGCCACACATTGCCCTCAAACAGCTGCCACTCGTCCACTGGCCAGGTGCTCAAGTCGCCGCCGCCGCAGCTGCCCTGGCTGCCGCCTCCCACCGCATGCTCTGCCACTGCCGCCTCAGCATGCGGCAGTGCAGCCTCCACCAACAGCTGCACAATCAAGTGCTGCAGGGGCGCGTCTGCCGCAACATATTTCTGCATCTCCCGGCAGGCAGGCGGCAGGAGCAGCTGGCACAGGACCTGGCTAATGCCATTGACAGGCACACCGCGCTCTTCCTCTGCATAATGAAAGTTACGACAAGGCACCGTCAGTCGCACCGGTGGAATGCAGAGGCATGGTTCGGGTACACTGAGCACAGCTGCCGCGTGCATGGGTACAGCTGCAAGGCAGCAAAACCATGTGGGGTCACACTATGCGTGGGGTTACACAACATGTGGGGTCACACAACAGCGGCACGCACTCACGGTTGAAACACTCCCAGTTTCCCTGCAGCAGGCTGCCGGCCACATGCAAAAAGCGCGCCAGGCGCATGGGCGTCAGCATGTCGATCACTGATGCCATCGCGCCGCTGCCACAGCGGGCGCAGACTAGCGTGCAAACGTCCTGCATGCTGTTCGCCAGGTTGGCAACTGTGAGGCAGGCTATGCGTGCCCCTTGTGCAGCTGCAGGCGCAGCCGTCAGCTGGCTGGCTGCAGCTTCCAGTGCGTCCAAGCACGGGCCGGCCAGGGCGGGCGCAATGTGCGCTATCCTCAACGCCTCTGCTGCCGGCACCCGGAGTGCAGATGCCAGCCGCACGCAGCCGGCAAGCGTAAGGCATATGGCCTGCAGCTCAGAGCAAACAGCTGCCGGCGCCACAGTGCCGGCCGTCTGCTGCACCGCCCGCATCAGTCGCTGAACTAGCGGCGCATCCGATAGCACAGCCGCCAGGCGCATCACTTTCCTGCAGAGGCAGGGGCGCACAGAGACGCACATGGAGTTGCATACATGGCCCGCCTGCGCTGAGAAGGCAGCACTGGCCCAGCATCCATGCGGCTGGGCGGGCAGCTTGTTATGGCAGGCGGCCTCAAGCGGTTGCGGATTCGACCCCTTGCGGGCAAGCCAGCGGTGCTCACGGCAGCAGCGCGCTTCGGTGTGCTCCATCAACTGCAGCTGGCAGTGAACCCACATGCTGCACAAACTGGCTAGCAGCCAGCATCAGTTGCAGCAGCGGCGCGCCGCCCCCAGTGAAGAGCACGTGCAGTGCGTCCAGCTGGGTGCATGCAGCTGCACACCATGCGTCAGTCATGGCGTCGAATGGATTGACTGCAGGGAGGAGCAGAGAGGAATCGCCGTTGTGGTGAGGCTGTTCCCTCGGGGCTGCCGCTGTGGCAGCGCTCGGTGCGGCGACGTGTGGCGGCGGCGGCAACAGGCAGCAGCAGCGTGGCTGGTGGCGTACACCCGCTTCAGGCTGGGGCTCTGGCTTTGGAAAGGAGGCGAGGAGGCCCTTGGAGCCAGTGAGAGGGGCTCCGCACCCCGGGGGCCCTGGCCAGATGGTGAGCTCCAGGACAGCGCTGCTGAGCTGCTGGCCACTGCTCAAAGCCTGCTGGCTGCAGAGGAGTGGGCAGAGCCAGCAGACAGGGCGCAGAGGGCTTGGAGTGGCACTCGACCTCCCCTGCTCTGGCTGCTTTGCTCTGAGACCTCAGCTTGGCTGCTTGCAGCTCTGGAGGCAAGCAGCTGGAGCCGACCGGCTGCCTTCATCTCGCCCTGCCAGCGCCAGCTCAGCGATGGCGGCAGCGGCACAGCCATTTGCTCGCCGCCCCTGCTGCCAACTGCTGCTCTGCACATGCAGGGTGCCTTGACACTCAAACGTGCAACGAATAGAAAGCTGCAGCAAGCAGTGAAAGCGGGCGATGCTACGGAGATGGCTCCACATGCCGCAGCACCAGCAAAGCAAAAGCCTGCTGTTCAAAAGCCACAAGCGCTACGAACACGAGTGCAGTGTGATGGTGCGATGCTGAAGGGAGGCAATGTGGCCAAAGACGGTGTAAGGTTATTGGCAACAATCTGCGGTGGGCGCGAAACCGAGAAAAGAAGTGAAGGATGTAGTTGGCTGCTGCGTCTGGTACCCCCCGGCCGCCGCTCCGCCGGCTGCTTGCCGCGGACCGCGGGGGGAGCAGGGGTTAGAGGCAGAAGCGCAGGATCATCCACAGATCTGCCATCGCCACCGACAGCTGCACGCAAGGAGGGCGGGCAAAGGGAGGGGCGGGGAGGGGCAGTCAGCCGGCTGCATAGGTTGAGCAAGGAGGAGCGAGCGCATGTCATCCGGCCAGCAGCGCCTGGGCATCAAGCGGCATGCATGCCCACCGCTGGCATTCCAGCAGCATGCACAAGCGCAGCGTGCTAGCAAGCACAACCTCCAGCTGTTATCCAATCAGCACCCGCAGCTCACAATGGTGACTGGCACGCCGCCTTTCAGCCACTGCATGAACGAGATGTGCTCGCCGGCGCGCTCCGCCAGCGTGGCGGTCACGATGTTGGCTGAAGCACCAATCAGAGTGGCGTTGCCGCCAAAGCAGGCGCCAAAGTTGAGGGCCCAGGCCAGGATCTGTGTTGACAGCAAGAGGTCAAGGGTAGGGGATGCATCAGCGAGAGGGCAGGAGAGTGGCGGGCAGCTGCTGGTGGTGCGGTCATGCTGTGTTGGTGCACGGTGTTGCATAACCATGCGCCTGACTTGCCTTGAGGTCCAGACCCAGCCCAGCACTGGCGAGGTACTCGATGATGGGCACTGCAGAAAGGCCAGGAGGGCATGCATGGCAGCAGATGAAGCAGTGGCATGGTCGCTGGGCAGCTGGCGATGCGGTGGCCAGCAACAGCAGCATCATCAGGCATGCAGCAGCAGCGGCATTAGAAAATCCAGCAGCAGCGGCATTAGACACTGTTACCCCGCGCACCCATGACAATTGTGTAGGGAATATTGTCTAGCAGCATCGAGATGAACGCGGACACCCAGAGCAGGATCTGCGGAAAGGGCGGCCGGGGCAAGGGAGGGGTGGCCCGGGGGGTGCAGCGGCAGCGTGCCGCACGCGCATGCATCCCTGTATCCAGCCAACCAATCCAACGCATGCCGCTGCAGCACGCAATGGGTTCGGCGAGCTTGTGTGCATAGCAGTGCAGTTGGCAAGGGGTTTCGCGCTCACCTGAATCGCCACAATGGTCCGGCTGCCCTCAGGCACTGCCACGATGGCGTCCTCCAGCCACCCCGCAATCATGCCAATCATGCCGATCTCTGCAGCGGCAGGGGTGTATAAAGACAATTGAAGCATGCCAGAGGAGCCCAGCACAACCCAGAGGGAGAGGGGCGGGCTGAAGAAAGCCCAGCGGTTCATGGGCCATGCAGCCTGCTCATGCACAGCCCCCGTGCACGGCACCGTGGCGGCACCGCGGCATCCCCCGACCTCCCTCCACCAGGCTTGCCTGCCGAGGCCTCAATCATCACAAACATGGCTGCGAAGAACAGCAGCATGTCCCATTCCACAGTCTGCAGCAGAGGGCAGAGCACGAGTTGATGAATGCAGACATGATGACTGTGAGGCTGGCTGCCGCAGCATGCACGACTGGCGGGCACATTCTATGAACAGCGTTGCATTGCACACCATGGCACAGCGTAGCAACTGCTGTACTCACGTGCACCACTTTCTCCACCTCCATTGGCTTGTCTACCACGCACCTGCACAGGAGCAGGACAGAGCAGCGGTGTTCAGCAGAGGACGCAGTCGCCGACTGCGGCGGTGCCATGGCATGCGCTGCCTGCTGCCATGCCGCGATCCTGCAAGCCGGGACCATCTGCTGCCCCTGCGCTCACAGCACAATAGCGCCCAGGATGGCGAACCAAGCGGGGTCCACATGGTGCACGGGGTGCAGCAGGAAGCCGATGAGCACCACGCCCGTCACGTAGGCTACGGCACGAAAAGCAACGAGGGAAGATGGCAAGGGTCAGGCGGCGCTATTGAGTGTGCATGCCACAGTCTGCATGCCACGGTAAATTACCCGAGCCCGGAGTCGAACGATCACCGAAGGCACTCACCGCACTTGGCGAAAAGTGGCCAGTCCAGGATACGGTAGGTCTTCACTTCCTCCACAATGGCGGGGTAGTTGTCAATGGAACTGCAATGTGTGGCAGGCACACCCAGCCATTGGAATGGTGAGCCATGCCCGTTGGTGTAGGGCAAAGGGGCGATGCAGTGCAGCGTGCATCCCCCAGCTTGCTCAGGCTGGCATCTGCGTGCCGATTCATGCACATAAAAGGTTTCAGGTGGCGGCAATAAGGGTGCTAAACAAGAGGTGCAGATGCCTCACCCACGCAGCGTGCTGCGGTACATCCACAGCAGCAGGGGGATGCACACCACAGTTGCCATGATGACACCGGGAGCCATGTTCACAATGAAGTCCATGAAACCTGCGGCAGCGGCCGAAAGAATGCAGTGCAGTTAGAGCAATACTGACTGCATACATCCACTTGGAGTTTGGCTACGGCAGCAGGGCAGCTATTGCGCCAGATGGCATGTTACGCCCAGCCATTCTGTACAAAGCCGTGCTGCACCCTACCACCCACCCAGGTAGTTGGACAGGGCTGTGCCAATGATGAGGGCAGGCGGGTCGCCCACCATGGTGGCGGCTCCGCCAATGTTGGACATGAGCGCCTGCCGGGAAAGCATGGGGTGTGCATGATAGGACATGGGTTGTGCTTAGCAGGGCATGGCGTGTGCTGAAAGCAGTGCATGACCCGCAACCGCTGGCCAGCGCAGTAGCCGATGCCGTCATGCAGCAGCACACAACGTGCCATGCCCCTAGTGGGACGACCACAACAAAGGCCCCTTGCCTGGGACAGCATCAACGGAACCGGGTCCTTGTTCATCGAGCGCATGACAGAAATGGTCACTGCAGATGGGGCGCAAAATAATTCACGGTAAGCAGCAGGTGGAAGGCAAGCTGCAGCAGGTGCATCCAGCTGTCTTGCTGTTGGCTATGCCTGATTTGTGGTGCAGTCCTCCTCGCCATGCCAGAACTCCCACCCACAAAACCGCGCGCACCTGGGCAGATGAGCAGCATGGTGGTCACGTTGTCCAGCCAGGCCGACAGGAACGCGGTGGCAACCCTGCAGGGCGGGCACCAGGCCAGCATGTCAGCAGCCGGCTGAGCGAGGGCCCCAGATTGCAGGTGGGCAGTGCAGCCAATCGGCTGCCAAGCAACGCCAGTTCCTGCTGCGCACTGCAACCAAGCGAGTGCTTGACAAGCTCCGCAGCGGCCTCACATGAGCAGCAGGCTGAGGAGGCCCATGCGGCCGCGGCAGCCCTTGACCGCCCAGGCCGCCATCAGTTCAAACAGGCCCTGCAGGGCAAACAAGCACGGGGAGACACGTTGACACCAGCTGTGCACGCGGGCGCAGAAGCCATCTGAAAGCCGTTAGGCTGCCACTGTGGAGCACTGCACTGTAACATCATTCAGCCCATGCCGAGCCAAGGGACACCGCACATGTCCAGCATGCACATGGTCACACGTTTCGCGCGCCTCTCACCGTGTCCTTGAGGCGGCCCACGATGATCATCATGCCGAACAGCAGGCCCAGCGTGCTCTCGTCCAGCCACTCCACCACCAGGCCCAGGGAAGGCACCATGTTCATCCACAGCAGCAGGCTCATCTGCCGGGCAGCGGCAAACATGAAGGTAGCAAGTTGGATGCGCCAAGCACTTCAAGCTGCGGTACAGCGTGGGTCACGGTGCGTACCGCCACAGTGCATGCGGCTCAGCGGGCAAGATGCAGCGAAGTCATCCGCGTGCTGCATACCACCTCTGCGATGATCTCACCATGAACCCAGCTCCGATCATGGCCGCCCACCTGCAGCAGTGGCACAGCAGTGCCAATCGCTCAAATCGTGCACAGCATGCCATGCCTCATAGCTTGGCAGCACGCAGCACGCGCGTGCACCAGCCAGAGAAACCCGCACTGGCACTCACATGCGGTGGATGCGCTCGCTGGCGATGGCGACCAGCACCAGCACCAGAATGGTCAGGGCCAGCCCTGCGAGAGTGAGTGACCAAGGGACACTGAGCAGCCTGCATGGATACACACAGCAACCGCCACACCAGCACAGGCATCTGCCACGCGTCCTGCACTGCAGTACGTCGCCTGTTCAAACAACATCCGCATCCCTGTCCAGCCAGCCCTGCTGCCACCGCTGCCCAGCCCCCCTGCTGCTCACAGTTCTTGGCGGGCCCCAGACCACCCAGGTCGGATGCCTCAACTTGGAACACAATCTGGCGCAGCAGCAGAGTGGGGCAGCATGGGTGGGCAGCATGTGTGAAAGCAGGCAGCCCTAATGGCAACCATTGCTGTGGCAGCAGCAGTGGCGGCAGCATTGCTTGATCTCAGCCAGCACGAGCACCCGCCGCCGCAGCAGCAGCGCAGCAGCGCCTCAGCAGTGGCTTGCCTGGGTGAGGGTGGTGGCCTCGAATGCCAGGTACAGCGGCTTGCCTGCCACATACGCTGCCGTCAGGTCGCCGGAGCAGAAGGACATGGAGCACTTGACTGCTGCACCGTCCTTCAGCGTGCAGAACTGCGGCTCCGTCACCGGGAAGAAGGCGGCTGCCTTGGTTGCCTCGCTCTGCAGCATGCCCAGCAGCGGGGCCGCCAGGCTGCCGTTGCCGTTGGACGCCTCCAGCAGGTTCTGCCCGTCGGCGGTGGTGGCGGCAGCACCCAGGTCGGGCAGGTTGGTGAAGTTGCGCTGCACCACCGTGACCTGCAGCAGATGAGAAGAGAGCGCATATCAGGCGCAGGTTAGCAGCAGGCAGCAGGCGGCGCCAGTTGCACAATCTGTCGCCCAGCGCACACTGCAACTGCAAGCCCAAGCCACAGCCATTGCTTGGTCACATGATTTGGGCTGCTCAAGCCACTGCTGCAATCGTGCGACCTGCTCCCTGGTTCGAATCAGCCCACCTTGAGCTGCGGCATGTCGCCGGTGGCCGAGTTTGCCGGCTCTTCCTCTGGCGGGGCGACCAGCAGACGGCGGTTGCCCTTGGGGTGCCGCCGCGCTAGGGTAAACTTAGGCTTGTTGAGCAGCGTCTTCACCCGCCGTACCAGCTCGTCTTGTGCCTCAGCTGCAACCAGACCGAGTGTGCCGGCAGGCAGCTCGCCAGCACCCTCATCACGCAGGGTGACAGCTTCGCCGACCCAGGCCGCCAGGCGGCGGCGCGCGCCGCTGCTGCCGGCACCGCTGCTGTTCACTGCCACTTCGGGCGGGAAGTAGGGCCCGATCAGCAGGTTCATGAACAGGTAGTCGCTGCGGGTTGTGGAAGGAGTGCAGATGTGGCGTTGACCAACTGGTTCCACACATCAGTTGACCACAGATGCCTAACACACAGGCATGCGCTTGCTGCTAAGCTCAGCGCTGCCGCACTGTGTTGCCTGCGGCGACTCAGCATGAGCTGTTGAATGATTGCCCCAACTGCTGCCTCCCTCACATGGACTCGCTCTCCACTGGCATGATGTAGGGCAGCACGCCGTTCGTGGCGTGCACCCGCGACAGCGGCTCGGGCACGTGGATGCGGCCCTTGCCGGCGATGATGATCCCAACGATGCCGCCCATGATGGCCAGCACCCACAGATTGACCACCAGCGCCTGCGGGGGGCATGCGCAGGTGCATGCGTGTGAGCAGCTGCCATGGATGCAGCAGCAGAGCCCAGGTTTGACCCGGTCAACGCAGCGTCGACCAGCAGGGCGCACCTTGAGGGGGCGTGCGGGCTTGCGCTCGGGCGGCGGGGCAAGCTTGTGCTGCTCGAGACGCTCGGCTTGCTGCAACAAAGGTTTGGAAGCCAGGCTGGGGCATACTTGGTGGGCATGCCTGCAGGAACGTGTGGAGGTGGGCCCCCCGGCGGGCAGCGCCGCTTAGGGCGGCAGCTGCGGCGCCGGCGGCAGCTGGGTGGTAGGGTGTGAAAGCAGCTTCTTCGCGCCTGTTCAATGAGCTCGACGGACTGCCGCGTCAAACGCGCGACGTGCGGTGGCAGCTCGTGCTGCTCCTGCAGGTCGGAGTCGCTGCCGTGCGCAGCCAGCGCTCCGCCCCTGTCCGGCGCCTCGCCGTTCAGCGAATACTTGGGCGAGCTGCCGTCCAGCTGGCTGCCCGCTGGGCTCCGGCCCTGAGGGCTGGCGCCCGCAGCGCCCTGCGGCGCCCCGAGCCCCGGCGGACTCATAGCGGCCGAAGGGCTGAAATGGTTCCAATGCAAATTCCGCTAGCGCTGGGCCGCAGGGGGCATGGGCCGCCGCCGCTGGGTGCTGGTTCCCGCACCATGCCGTCAAGGCATCTTAGCGGTGGCAGCAGCTTTGCATGCATGCGCTCAAGGCGGCAGCGTGTGGCCATGTGCCGAACAGCACGCATGCCTTACGGCGGCAGGCACGCTGCTGAACTGTTGCATGTGGGCTCAGCCGCGCACGCTCGCCGCCGTTTACGGAACTTGCAACGCCCGGCTACAGCTGTGTGTGCACCAGCAGAACGGCCAGGCGGCCACAGGTGCAGAGTGCCGCCACCGGCACCTGGCCCTCGAAGCAAGCATCCGTGTCACAGTCAAGCGTCAGGCGCATCGGGGTTGATAATGTGGCAGTTGCAGAGAGTGGGTGGGTGGCGGGTGCTGCCAAGAGCGCGACCGTTCACGCACGCCGCCCCAAGCGACGGAGCATGCATGCGCGTGCCTGCATTACAGGCCGCACCAGGGACAACAGGCCGCACCAGGGACAATGATATGTTCAGTGCACACTACAATCGCAGGAAAGCCACAGCAGCCACATCCTGTGCTTCCTGATGAGCTGCAAGCAAGTTGCAGAGAGAGAATGGGGCGGTGCCGGTAAAGCCGGTGCGCTAAGGAAAAATGACGCAGGTAGGAAAAAGGTAGGGAAAAGGCAATTCAGTGAGGGAGTGAGGGGGCGCACTTGGTAAACTCACGCATTTATACACGAGAAAGAACTAACCCTGAGACATTATCGATTCGTGCAAAAGTGTGGTGTGCTGGGCGTGCCCACCGCAGCAGGGATTGTGTGTTCTGGCACAGGCTGGTGCGGTTGGTTAGAGGCAGAAGCGCAGGATCATCCACAGATCCGCCATCGCCACCGACACCTGCACGCAAGGGCGGGCAGAGGCGTGGATGGGGGAAGGGGCAGTCAGCTGGCTGCAGCAGGTGGGCCGCGGGGAGCGCGCACATGCTGTCGGGCCGGCACTGCCTCAGTGGCAAGTGGCGCGCACGCTGACAACAGGCACTCCAGCAGCACATTCACGGCGTGCTAGCAAGCACAGCGTCCAGCTGTTATCCAATCAGCACCCGCAGCTCACAATGGTGACTGGCACGCCGCCTTTCAGCCACTGCATGAACGAGATGTGCTCGCCGGCGCGCTCCGCCAGCGTGGCGGTCACGATGTTGGCTGAAGCACCAATCAGAGTGGCGTTGCCGCCAAAGCAGGCGCCAAAGTTGAGGGCCCAGGCCAGGATCTGTGTTGACAGCAAGAGGTCAAGGGTAGGGGATGCATCAGCGAGAGGGCAGGAGAGTCGCGGGGAGTGGCGGTGTGGTCATGCTGTGCTGGTGACTGAGGGTGCATGTGCCCGACTTGCCTTGAGGTCCAGGCCCAGCCCAGCGCTGGCGAGGTACTCGATGATGGGCACTGCAGGGAGACCAGGAGGGCAGGCATTGCAGCAGTTGAAGCTGTGGCTCGGTCGGTGGGCAGCTGTGAGGCGGCCGGTGGGGGCGACGAGCGGCGGCCGGCAGCAGCGGCATCAGGCTTGCAGTGCAAGAAGAAAAGCGAGAGCCGATACGCACCCATGACAATTGTGAAGGGAATGTTGTCTAGCAGCGCTGAGATGAACGCCGACACCCAGAGCAGAATCTGCAAAACAGGCAGCCGGGGCGAAGGGAGCGGTCGTCGGGAGTGCAGCGGCAGCGTGCCGCACGCGCATGCATCCTAGCCCACAGCCAACCCATGCATGACGCTGCCGCATGCAATGTTTTGTTGCGGAGCAGTGCGTGTAACAGTGCAGTTGGCAAGGGGATTCGCGCCTCACCTGAATCGCCACAATGGTGCGGCTGCCCTCCGGCACCGCCACGATGGCGTCCTCCAGCCACCCCGCAATCATGCCAATCATGCCGATCTCTGCAGCGGCAGGGGTGTATAAAGACGGTTTGAAGCATGCCAGAGGAGCCCAGAACAACCCAGAGGAACGGGGATGGGGCGAACAAGGCATGGCGTTTCCTAGCCCATGCAGCCTGCTCATGCAAGGCACCGCTGCATCACCCGACCATTCTCCCTCCATCGCGCTTGCCTGCCGAGGCCTCAATCATCACAAACATGGCTGCGAAGAACAGCAGCATGTCCCACTCCACAGTCTGCATGAAGGAGCCGACGGAAATACAAACAAAGCATAATGGGGCCATCATCGGCCAGTTGTGCGGATAAACAGACAGGCACTGAGTGAGCTGCGCAGGTGGACAGGCAGCAGGCAGGGTTACGGGAGGGCACAACACATCACAGCCATCAGGGCAGGACATCAAGGCGGAGACCAGTATAGCTTGCGGACTGCGCGGCTGCTGACTCACGTGCACCACTTTCTCCACCTCCATTGGCTTGTCCACCACACACCTGCACATGCAAAGGAGCCAGACAAATCAGTGATGTGCAATTGGCCTCTGCGCCAAGGCTCGTGCCTGCGCTCCCACAAACTCTGCCCCACTCTTGCCTTCGCTCCCACAAATCCAACTTCCAACTTCCGTGCAGCTCTCATTCTTTCCCCCGGCCGTGTGGGCCACCCGGGGGCCTGTCATCGCATTGCGCGACAAACGGGTGTAAAGCCAGCCAGCCAGCCAGCCAGTCACAGCACACAGGCATATATCAATCAGCGCCTGGCGCAGCACTCACAGCACAATAGCTCCGAGGATGGCAAACCAGGCGGGGTCCACATGATGCACGGGGTGCAGCAAGAAGCCGATGAGCACGGCGCCGGTCACGTAGGCTGCGGCACGAGGCTTGAAGGGAGCAGCGTATAGGGCCACAGCTCGTGCGCAGGAGGGCAGGCACGCAAGCAGGGAGGCACGCAGCATGCACATGCTAGCTTGCGGTCACCGCATGTACGGTACAGCCGCCTTTCCCCGGAAGCTTTCCAGGAAGAAGAAAACTGCGCAATGACAATGCCGCCGCAGCTGCAGTGCTGCGCTACAGCACTCACCGCATTTGGCAAACAGGGGCCAGTCGGTGATGCGGAAGGCGTTCACTTCTTGTGTGATGGCGGCGTAGTTGTCAATCGACCTGCAATGTGTGGCGAGCGCACCATCCGTAACAATGAGGAGCTCGTCTTGGCGTGAGCAGCGTGCAACGGGAGGGAACTGGTGGCAGGTGCATGGCGGCACCTCCAGCTGACTGTGCTGTTGACAAGGGCAAGTGTCCACCAAAAGCTGGAAAGATAGCAGGGAGCATCTGCGGTGTACCAGCGCACAGTTCTCACCCGCGCAGCGTGCCGCGGTATATCCACAGCAGCAGCGGGATGCACACCGCAGCCGCCATGATGACACCGGGAGCCATGTTCACAATGAAGTCCATGAAACCTGCGGCAGAGGCAGCAGGCAGCCATCGACCTCTACTTCTGGACTCTGGCATCCTCAGGAGGCCACCTGGACGCCTCACAACCCCCCAACCCGAGCCACCCCACGCCCAGCTAGCCCCAACCGGACTGCACTGCCCAGTGGCTGCACTGCCTACCCAGGTAGTTGGACAGGGCTGTGCCGATGATGAGGGCAGGCGGGTCGCCCACCATGGTGGCGGCTCCGCCAATGTTGGACATGAGCGCCTGCAAGGGCGGTGGTGGTGGTGGTGGGCGGCGACGGCAGCACGCAAGAGGCACCGCAATGGGAAGCCTAAGGGATGGCGACAGCCGACCAGGTTTAATAGGCAAAATGCTAGTGAATCAGTACAAGTCAGAGGCGAATCCAAACAGGTAATTAAAACGCAGCTCTAGCCTGATGGCACAACAGCCTAGTCAGACCAGCTCTCTGCAGACCGGCTCTCTACAGCTGTGCAGCCACCAGGTATGAAGCAGACGTGGAGACAGCAATAAGGCCAAGTGCTTGCCTGCGCAAGCATCAGGGGGACCGGGTTCTTGTTCATCTGGCGCATGATGGAAATGGTGACTGCAGCAGGAGCGCGGCAGAGCATGGCTAACATGGATGAGCTTAGCTTGTGCATGATGCGCACGGTTCGGCCCCCAGTGCTGGTCAGGAGGTGGCAGCGTTGTTGGCAGGCTCAGGCACATACAGCAGCCGTGATAACTGCCCAACCTCAACAACGGGGGTAACCCGGGTTGGTGCAGACAGCGGTTTGGGGTGGCTGCGGGCAGCTGCACACCGACAACACAGCTGGGCGCACCTGGGCACATGAGCAGCATCGTTGTCACGTTGTCCAGCCAGGCCGAGACAAATGCGGTGGAAACCCTGCAGGCGAGGGCCATGCGTACGCACATCAAGCCAGGTTGGGAGCACTGGTCACTGGCTGGCAGTCACCCCAGGGCGCTGCACTTGCTACCACTTGCAGCCATCCCGTACACATGCAGGTGCGCAGCTGTGGGAGCGGATGGCGCGCATGGGTGCGTTGGAGCGGCCTCACATGAGCAGCGTGCTGAGGAGGCCCATGCGGCCGCGGCAGCCCTTGACCGCCCAGGCCGCCATCAGCTCAAACATGCCCTGCACAGCTCGAGCTCAAGGCAGTGGGTCAGGGGAATGCTCGGCACCGGCCACGTTCATTATTTGCTCTTGCCGGCGTGCAGCGCGGCGTCCGCTGACAGGCGGGCGGGAGAGCGCAGCCCAACCCAAATTGCACGATGACTGGAAGCCTCTCACCGTGTCCTTGAGGCGGCCCACAATGATCATCATGCCGAACAGCAGGCCCAGCGTGCTTTGATCCAGCCACTCCACCACCAGGCCCAGAGAAGGCACCATGTTCATCCACAGCAGCAGCGCCAGCTGTAGGGCAAGGGGGTTGTGAGAGGACAAAGGAGGACGCACTGAACTGCTTGCTAGCTCCCGCTGCGACACCCATGCAACACACCACATGCATAAATAATGGGCAATGCTGCAGGGGCAGTGCCAAGGGCTCACCATGAAGCTTGCACCAATCATCGCCACCCACCTGCGGTTGGGGGCAGCCGTAACAATGCTGGGTAACGGGATGCACTCAGGACTGCCCGGCATTCTGCAAGTATCGCCACCTACAGCTAATCTGCCACAGATGCTGATGCTGTGAGCTGCACTGGCACTCACATGCGGTGGATGCGCTCGCTGGCAATGGCGACCAGCACCAGCAGCAGGATGGTCAGGGCCAGCCCTGTGGAAGGGAGGTGGCGGGACGGCTGGTTAACCCGACACCTGAACAGCCTGCATGCATGCACGCGGCAACCACCACACCAGCACCGGCACGCGCCATGAGCGTCCTGCACCACAGCGTTTCGCCCATTCAGACGAAAACCCCAGCCCTGACCCACCAGCCCTGCCCAGCCAGCACTGCTGCCGCTGCTGCCCAGCCCGGCTGCTGCTCACAGTTCTTGGCGGGCCCCAGGCCACCCAGGTCAGACGCCTCAACTTGGAACACAATCTGGCGCAGCAGGCGGGGTGATGCAGCATGTCAAGCAGTTTTGGGTGCAGGCAGGGCATGGCGGCAGCTGCAACTTGGTATCACAGCACACAGCAGATGCAGCCTTGCCCCCCGACTCACGCCCAGACTCAAGCCCAGCAGCAGCTGCCGCATCAATGGCGACGGCGCAGCAGCAACTGCGGCAGCAGCAGCAGCACCACCACCACCACAGCAGCAGCGGCTTGCCTGGGTGAGGGTGGTGGCCTCGAATGCCAGGTACAGCGGCTTGCCTGCCACATACGCTGCCGTCAGGTCGCCGGAGCAGAAGGACATGGAGCACTTGACTGCTGCACCGTCCTTCAGCGTGCAGAACTGCGGCTCCGTCACCGGGAAGAAGGCGGCTGCCTTGGTTGCCTCGCTCTGCAGCATGCCCAGCAGCGGGGCCGCCAGGCTGCCGTTGCCGTTGGACGCCTCCAGCAGGTTCTGCCCGTCGGCGGTGGTGGCGGCAGCACCCAGGTCGGGCAGGTTGGTGAAGTTGCGCTGCACCACCGTGACCTGCAGGAGACGAGAAGTGGGGCAGCAGTAGGCAGTTGGTGGGCACGCGAGCACAGCAGCCACCGCCCGGATGCATGGTGCTGCAAGCCAGAAACAGCGGCACACCTGACTGACATAGCCGTGTTCCCAAGCCAGCCACAGCACACCATCCAGACCGCTCTGTCTTGAGCTGTGGCAGGACACAGCCGTCCGTTTGCAGGTCACCGCGCAGCCCTGCTCACCTTGAGCTGCGGCATGTCGCTGGTGGCCGAGTTTGCGGGCTCTTCCTCTGGCGGGGCGACCAGCAGACGGCGGTTGCCCTTGGGGTGCCGCCGCGCTAGCGCAAGCTGGGGCTTTGTGAGCAGCGTCTTCACGCGCCGTTCAAGCTCCCCGCGTGCCTCGACGGCAACCAGGCCAGCTGGCAGGCCGCCGCCGCCCAAGTCACATAGGCTGACTACCTCTCCCACCCAGGCCGCCAGGCGGCGCCGCGCGCCGCTGCTGCCGGCGCCACTGCTGTTGGCTGCCACTTCGGGCGGGAAGTAGGGCCCGATCAGCAGGTTCATGAACAGGTAGTCGCTGCGGGTTGAGAGGGAGTGCAGAGGTGGCGTCGGCTTAGTTGTTCCATGCATGACTGACCACAGCATGCCCAAGATGCGGGCACGCAACACAAGCGTGTCCTCCGCACCCGGTGGCACCCAGCAACGCACCCAGCCGCACCCAGCAATGCAGCATGAGCTGTTGAAACATTGCCCCGGCACGCTGCCTCCCTCACATGGACTCGCTCTCCACTGGCATCACATATGGCAGCACACCGTTGGTGGCGTGCACGCGCGCCAGCGGCTCCGGCACGTGGATGCGGCCCTTGCCAACGATGATGATTGCTATAATGCCGCCCATGATGGCCAGCACCCACAAGTTGACAGCCATGACCTGCGGGGAGGATGGGTGCAGTAACGCATGTGTGAGCAGCTGCGCAGCTGCAACACGCTGGTTCGGGCGCGGGCGCAAGGGTGCGATGATGTGCCAAGTCAACGCAGCGGCGCCGTGGTGCGATCACCTGGAGGGGGCGTGCAGGCTTGCGCTCGGGCGGCGGGGCAAGCTTCTGTTGCTCGATCTTCTCAGCTTGCTGCAGCAGATTGGGGATCAAGTATCAAGGTGAGGGCCAGCTGCGAGGGCATCCCTCCCGCTGGCGCCGGCGCCTTGGGCTCCAGACGCCCGGAGCGGGCGGCGGGCGGCAGGAACTTGCACCTGCTCACCCTTTGCGCATGCAATGTTCCTCACCTCCTCGATCAAGTGGACAGACTTCCGTGTAAGGCGCGCTACGTGGGAGGGCAGCTGCGCATCCTGCGACTCGGTGTCGTCGCTGTGCGACGGCGGCGCTTCCAGCGCTCCATTCGAGTCGTTCAGCGAGTGCTGCGAGTTCTTCGGAGAGCTCTTAGCGACCGGACTGCCGCCGCACACGCACTCCGCCTCGACAGGCGCCACGGGCGGGGTCCCAGGCCCTTGCGAAGCCATACTGAACACGATAGGCCGTTAAAACGCGTTTTGAAAGGCCATCTCCCAACATAAGGAAAGGTGCTGTTGAGGGATCCCAACATTGATGCTGCACAGCGCGCTTGGCGCCTCGACCTAGCGAACACCAATTGGCGTGCATCACACATGATACCGATGGCCCAGCACTGCAAGACGAGCCAGGCATTCGAAGGAGTGGTATGCTGCTGCTGCTGCTGCTGCTACTTAGGACATGCTGCCGCCCACCACTTGCACAAGCTCGTTTGCTTCATCGGGCGGCAGCCAAGCGTACATCAGCATGCCGCCGCCGGCCGCAGGCGGCGCCGGCTGTGTGTGCACCAGCGGAATGATGAGGCGGCCAAAGGTACAGACTGCCGCCACCGGCAGCTGGCCTTCGAAGCAGGCGTCGGCCTCATAGTCCAACGCCAACTGAGCGGGGTTGGCAAGGATGTACAGAGAGGGATCAGAATGCACAGGCGGCTGTTGCAACTGAGATGGGACAAGCACGGCCGCTCCTGTGCCCTGTGGGCAATCACAGCACCATGGCGCAGCATCCCTTGCCATGGGAGCTCATGCCATGCCATGCTGTGAGCAGTGCTGTGAGCATGCCATGCCGCCCGCCATTCAAGCCATCCCCCTGCACAGAGGCCATGCACAGCCACGCACAGTCATACATCTATCCACACCTGGCTTGCCATGACGAGCGTGCGGTGCCCCGCAGCCAGCGCTTCAAACATGGACAGCACCGGCAGGATGGTCAGGGAGGAGGGGCGGGTGATGCCCGCTGCCTCCCCTGCCGCCACCAGTGCAATGTCGACTGGGAACTGGGCAGCATCCCTGGGTGGTGTGTGTGAGGGTGCAGCGATAGTGGTCAGCCATAGCATGTTGTGAGACGTGCCAGCAGAGGGTGCAGCGATGAGTGGTCATCCATGCCAAGGCATGCAGTGGGACGTGCAAGCAGGCAGGGTTGATGCCACAGCTGCGTGCAGCTCAAACCCTGCCAAATACAGTGTTCTAGCCCTCCATGCCCGCCAAGCTTAAGGCCACACACCTGGCGACTGTCCTGCGCAGCTCTAACGCGACTTGGCCCAGCGGCAGCGCGGGAGCATCCAGCGGCGGCGTGTAGGCACTGGTGGCCAGGTTGCCGTACAGCCAGCGGGGCGTAGTGCCGTCAGGATGGCATGCTGCCACGGCGGCAGCTGGCAGGCGCCGGCGCATGTCCAGGCCCTGGCATGGAGGCAACAGGTGCGCAGAGGGAGTGGATCGAACCCAAAGCAGACAGCAGCCAGAGCACCAGGCAGCGCGTTGGCCACAACAGCGTCACAAAGCATTGGGCATTTCACCAGGAGGGCATGGCAGGCGCGCACCTGGTTGAAAGCAACCACGGCGCCGCGGCGGCAGGGCAGCGCCGCCACCGTGCGCCACCACCATGCCATTAGGGCATCATGGGTGGACACCCACAGCTCTCCTTCTCCGCTGGCTGTTGCACCGTCCACATCTGCTGACACACTGCCGCCTTCAGCAGCTGCACTCCCATTGCCTGCTGCTGCCGCTGCATCAGCTGCCGTTGCTGCAAGGTCGGCCGCCGCCTGCGCCTTGAGCTCCGCCAGCCGGGCCGCCGGCACGTGCAGTACCAGCCCCTGCAGCGGCTGCAGCGCCGTGATGGCCGCAAGCTGCTCACCGATGTTTGATGGGAAGGGGAGGTAGTTGTGCGGGCGCGCGCCAGGTGGCGGTGGCACCGCCAGTGCAGCCACCAGCGGTGCGGCGGGGGCCGGGACGTCGGCTGGTGCCAGCGGCTGCCGGTTGTAGGCACGCGCCAGCTGGTGCAGCAGAGCTCGCAGGGTGCCATAGTCTCCAACCATGTGCGAGACTCTGAGGCCAAGCACACAGCCGCTACTGCCGCCGCTGCTGCCGCTGCCGCTGCTGCCCAGAGCAACCAGCGCCACTTGCGTGAGCGGCACCTTGGCAGCTGCTGCGCCGTCGCCAGGCAGGCTGCCCAGGTGGCCAAACAGCTCGGACCCGAGGTCTGCCATGGGGGCAATCGGCGGCAGCGGCTGCGGCACCAGGCTTTGCAGCGTGGCGGTTGAGGCGCCGAGCGTGAGCACAGCGCCGGCGCCCGGCTGGCACAGCACCCACTCGCCGGCCTGCGGGGTCGGGCAGTGAGGCAGAGGGCGAAGTCTGGCTGAGGCAGCCGCGCAGACGTCCAGTCCTGAAAAATCAGGCGTGTGTTGGGGAATGTGCACAGCTGGGGGAGTGGGGCCACTCGTGCTCTGTCGAACAGCTTGCAACTGCTGCTAACTCGGCAGCTGCACAAGCACACCTGATCCTTTGTCGCTCGGCAGGCCAACGTGGGCAGCAGGGCAAGGGCGGCAGACAGTGCTGCCTGCAGCCGCTCAGCATCCAGCGCACGCTCAAAGACCAGAGCTTGGTGCATGAAGCCGGTTGGTGCAGCCATGCGATCGACGAGTGACAGGGCTGGTGCCTCGCCTAGTGGCGGCCCGCCGCCGCATCTGCTGCCGCCGCTGGCGTCGCCAGCAGCTGGCCGCACGGTTTGCTCGCTGGCGATCGCCCACGGCAGCAGCGCGCTGCCCCGCGTGCCCCCGGGCTGCGCCATGAGCTGCTGCGAGCGGAGGGCGGCGGTCGAGCACTTGTCGCCAAACACGCTTGAGATGGGTCCCAGCTGTCTGGGTTTCAAACTGAAACGAGCCCCGTTGCAGCGTCGCAAGGCACGCCGCCTGCACTGATGCCAGCTCACCCTCCCCGCCCCCACCACGCAGACCGCGCCCACACGTCCGCACATTGTCATCCCCAGGCTAAGCCATTGGCTCCACAGTTTACAACCAAGAGACCACCACATGCTGTTCAAGCAGTATTTTGCATTGGCAATGGCAAGCAGGCCACCCGGCAGTGCGCCTGCGCCGCTGCATGTCGGGCTGGCCGAAGAGAGCGTCCTTCCGCCGCCGCTGGGTGGGCTGCATGTGCCCAGGACGCATGCATCGGCCTAGCCTAAGCCGGCCCATCTGCTAGGCTGGCAAGGTTTGCCAGCGAGAGGTGGCGGGTGGGAGCATCTGAACCCTCCTCGGGCGGCGGTGGGCCGGCAGACAGCGCAAGCAGCAGGCTGGGCTCATCCCTCACAGCAGGCGGCGCGCTGTGCCTGCGCTGCAGGTCCAGTGGCCCAGCACCCAGGCCCGCGCTGCCCCCGCTGCCCTGCCGGTCTTCTGGCAGCTGCCCGGCGGCTGTGGGCGGCGTTGACGGCAGCGAGTGCAGCTGCACAGCCGGTGGCCTGTACTCGACGCGCAGCGTCTTCTGGCCTGCATGTGTGGCAGCCGGTACATTCCATGGTAAATCTCTGCGGCAGCCCATGTGCAGGCACAAGGTCCATCCGAAACAGCCCAGCAGGCGCATGCCCTGGCGTGCCATGGCATTCCCCGGCGCACATGCCTTGGCATGCCAGCTGCCTTGCTCACCCGTCAGCCAGGGCAGCACCTTGCCCCGGCAGGCGGCAGCAGCCGCCAGGGCCGACTCTGCCGTGTAAAAGTTCAGGAAGGCGTACGTCACAGCTGCACCCGGCGGCTGGATGCCAACCATCACTGCCAGGCATAGGAGCCAAAGGAAGGCATGTCGGTAGCAGGTGGCATGCATCCGGCTGGGCAGTGCTCTGGCATAGCGTCCAACAAGTCAGGGCAGTAGTGTTGGCCAGCTGCGCTGCAACATATTGTTGGCCAGTTGCTCATGTACCCAACCTTGCGCTTCGCTGCTGCAAAGGCAATGCACCTAAGTGGATGGAGCCAAAGGGGCTGAAGAAGCGCAGCAGCTGCCCTGAGCTGGGGCAGAGGTGTACTAAGATGTTGCCCAGCCACAGCGTGTGCCATGTCTTGGGCATGCCGGGCTGCATCGCTGATGAGGCCCCTGCTCCAGAAGAGCTGGGCAGGCGCGGATGCAGCGCTGGCACGCTCACAGGCGTGTGTCGCAGCCCGACAGCCGGCGTGGCGACATTCATCCCTACTGCCGGCGGGTCGGGCGGCGGTGTGGCCAGCGATGCGCGGCAGCCTCCGCTCTCGCCGCCGCTGCTGAGGGTGGCGCTGCCGCAGCAGCTGCTGCTCGCAGCGTGTGCAGCACCTACGGCGATGCCTGCCAGCCGGCTCGCTGCCTCTTGCACTCCCTTGCCCACCGCAGGTGCCTCCTGCAGGTCTGCAAGCAGGCGCGCCATGCTGACCAGCTGCCGCTCAGAATCCTGTGCCGCTCGAGCCGACACTGCAGAAGCTGGGATCTGGGCAGCTCATTGGCTGCTCTACTGGCGTCTCGCTCCAGCAGCGTCTGCTGCTCGTCCATCTGAACGTGAAGCAGCGCCACCGTGCGCTCTGCAGCCTCGGCCCGCCTCTCTGCTGCCTGCGCCCGCTGCTCAGCAGCCTGCAGCTGCTGCTGGAGGGCTGAGGGTGGCATGGCAGGCCAGGGAGGGCCCTGGCGTGGCCTTTGCCAGAGCTGCCTGCCCGTGCCTGCATGCCTTGAAACTGTGACAGGTGAAGATTGACAGGAGGCAAGCTGGAGAGCTGATCAGAGATGAGAGGTGCCCAAGCAAGCGCTCCAAGCCGGGGCAGGGGCCGGCATGAGCGCTGGGGTCCATGAACCGTTGGCCTGACTGCCCGGCCATGGCCTGAATGCACACGGGCAGCACCCGTGTGATTCCATCTGTTGTCTGCTGTGCCTGGCACCAATGGCATGCCGGATTGTGCACGTTGCGGCCCCGGCTGGGCATGCCAGCTGAGCCCCTGAGGGCGGCTCGCCAGCGAGGCGGCGGTGGCGGGCCCGGGCCCGGTGGTCGTGGCTGCTCGACCGGAGCCTTCCTTGCCAATCTGCGTAGCATCGAGACCCGATTGATCACTCCACAGCCGCGCACAGCAAGTGGCCCTGGCCTCGGGGTGCTCAGAGGCGCCTGAGCGCGGCTCGGCCCAGGCGCACCCAGGGCATTGATGGCGTCACGGGCATAGTGCAAGTCATTTCAGAACCTCCAGACCTGTACCCCGCGCACAAAGCCCTCGGCCCACTTCTGCCAGCGACTTGTGGCTCCCTTCGCCGCTCCAGCGCCCGCCACTACAATGCGTCGAGGCCTGCAATGGCTGCCTCGCCTGGCAGCACCCGGCGCGGCCGCTCCTGGAGCCTCCGCTGTCACGCCGGCGGCGGCGGCGGCAGCTGCCGCCAGCGGCACCGCGTTCCCTACAGCCGCCCGTCCTCAAGACGTGCAGCAGCCGCCCCACTGGCAGCAGCAGCGCTGGCAGTCAGCCTTGCCGCAGCCAGCCTACGGCAGTGAGGATGAACAGGTCGGCGGCGGCGCACAGCTGCGCGACCACCGCCGCCGGCTGCGGGAAATGCAGCAGGGCGGTGCGTCGGGCAGCACCAGCACCCAGCAGCCGCCACGCCGGCCCGCCTGGCCTAGCGTAGAAGAAACAGTAACAACGCTGCGGCGTGGCAGCGGCGGCGGCTGCAGCAGCCTATCGCCCACCAGCTTTGCAAGCAGCGCCCTGCCGGCGCCAGCTGGCGAGCCGGGGACCAGCAACGATAGCGGCAGCAGCAGCTCTCTGGACTGGCGAGAAGTGGTGGAGGCTGCCAGGGCCAGCCAGCTGCAGCTCAGTGGGGACCAGGTGCTGACCGACACGTTTGGGTGAGGAGGGGGCCCCTCCGTGCCTCGGTGATTGGGTGGGACAGCTGCAAAGCCCTGGGCTGCAGGCATGCAATTGTGGTGCACAAACAGCAGAGCGATGCATCGCCTGGGCCGCGGCCTGTCACAGAACGCCTGCTGCTGGGCTGCTCATTGCATGCGACCCAGCTCGCGCTGCAGTCACCTTCACCCTTCTCCCACCCTTTCCCCCAGGCGCCGCCACACGTACCTGCGCATCAGCCTGACGGAGCGATGCAACCTGCGCTGCCTGTACTGCATGCCTGAGGAAGGGGTGGAGCTGACGCCTGGCCAGCAGCTGCTGAGCACAGAAGAGGTGCTGCGCCTGGTGAGTGCGGCATAACGCGCCAAGAAAACCCCAGACGGTATTGAGCCGTGATCCTGTCTGCGGCCGCTTCCTCGCCCTCTGCAACTAGTCGCTCGTCTGGTGCATTGTCCGCCGCACTTTCTGCAGCACAAGGCCCACATGCCCGCCTGCGCCCTCCGTCTCCCCGTACGCATGCTTTCCTACTTCTCCCTGCTCACAGGCTCGCCTCTTTGCGGGTGCTGGTGTGGACAAGATCCGCCTCACCGGCGGCGAGCCCACGCTGCGCTCGGGTGCGCTGGCGGTTGGGTTGCCTGGGCGGTTGTACAGGCAGGGCTCCTGATGCTGCCATGCATGGGGGCTGCTGCAGCTGCAGAGCACAGGCAGTGAACTAGCTGGCGTGGCTGCCCTTCCTTCAGCTCTTCAACCAGGGCCGAGGCTCTCTCCTCTAAGCTCCCCTGCCTTCAGACCTTGTGGAGCTGACCAGCCGGCTGAGCAGCCTACCGGGTGTCAAGGCAGTGGGCATCACCAGCAACGGGCTGACACTGGGCCGCAAGCTGGACGCACTCAAGGATGCAGGTGGGTGCTTGTCGCGCAGGCTGTCAGTGGCTGGCCGCAACATCGGCGTGTGATGCACGGGAGCCACATGGGCGCCCCTTTCGTGTTGCCCCAGCGGCTCCTGTGCCTTCCCCAGCTGCTGCTGTGCCGGGGTGCAGCTGCTCCCATGCCTGGGTGCAGCTTCCCCCGCGCCTCGCTGGTCCTCAACTCTGCTGCTCATCCCTGCTCATCCCGCCCACCGCAGGCCTGTCCCTGCTCAACATCAGCCTGGACACGCTGCAGCCGGAGCGCTTTGTGGCGATGACGCGGCGGCAGGGCCATGAGCGGGTGATGGCCTCCATTTGGAAGGCTGTGCAGTTGGGCTTCGACCCAGGTCAGCGCTTGTCCATTGCCGAGGTTGGGCAGGTTGCGTGGCAAGGTTTAGATGGCATGCGGGTGACGGGCATGGCAAGGTTGGGTGTCATGTGCGAGCGGGTGGTGGTTACATGGAAGGCAGTGCAGCTGGGCTGCGATCGAGGGGAGTTGGGCTGCAGGCCTTGGCCATTCTGGCTGAGCATCGCTGCCAATCAGGGTGTTCGCTGGGCCTGCTGCAGCCCATGGCAACCTTGGCCGAGAGCACCACGCTCACAAGCTGCCTTGCTGCCGCCTTATGCCTGCCTGCAGTCAAGGTCAATGTGGTGGTCATGCGGGGGGTGAACGATGACGAGGTTCCCGCATTTGTGGAGTTGACGCGCCACGCGCCGCTGAACGTGAGTGTGTTCTGTACGTCGCATTGTGTGAGGCCCGCTGGGAAGCATGCCTCGTTTGTTGCCGCACAGCTGCCATTATTGGTGCCAGTGGCCCAACACGTGTGTCGCTTGCATGGTCATCTTGATTACGCGCTGCGTATTGCCCGCGGCAGGTGCGCTTCATTGAGTACATGCCCTTTGACGGCAATGTGTGGAGCGACAGCAAGATGGTGCCCTTTCGGTAGGCAGGGCCGGGGTAGGGTGGGTGTGTGACGGTGGGCCAGCATGCATGCCTGCACTTACATTGTGGGTCGGCCGCATGGGCCGCGGTGGCGGCGCGCATGTGCGGCAGCAGTGCCTGTGCTGACTTCAGGCTGGCATTGCTTTCCTGGCTGCTGCAGGGAGCTGCTGGGGTCTGTTGAGGAGCGCTTTGGCCCGCTGGAGCGCTGCGCAGACCCGCGCGGCGAGGTGGCCAAGAACTACCGGGTGAGAGCATCGCAATGGGGTGGTGTTTGCTGCACTCTTGCCGCCACTAGTGCAGGGTGCCATTCAGCAATGTAGTGTTTGCGACCATCCCAACCAACTGTGGCACGCAGCATCAAAAGCAATACAACACATCCACGTCCATCTGCAGGTGCCAGGCTTCCAGGGCTCGGTCAGCTTCATCACCTCCATGACCAAGGCCTTCTGCTCAGGTGCGCTGCTTGCCTGGCTGTGCACCTGCCTGGCTGGGCACGCACACGCGTTGCCGCTGTGCTTCTTGCTGTCCAACAACCCTGCCCCGTCCGGGAACATAAGTTGGTCAACGTGGTCCAGCAGCCTGCAGGCACTTGTTCCCAAACCTGCCCTCTGCACCTCGCCACTGCCAACCCTCGCCATAATCAGCCTTCCCTCCTCGCCATGATCCACTTACAGACTGCAACAGGCTGCGGGTCATGGCGGACGGCAACCTCAAGGTCTGCCTGTTTGGTGCCAACGAAGTGTCGCTCAGGTGAGGCCACGTTTGCATGACTTCCCTCGTTTGCCTGCTGCTGGGCCACCCACCATTGTTTGGTGGGGTGCGCGTGAGCTTTGTCCAGCACTGGCTGCTGAGCTGCATGCATGCACCCCTCTTGCAATGCTGGCGGCTCAAAGCGTGTGTTGTGCCTGCCCCCATGATCCATGCATGCTCGTTGTCAATCTTGGTGCTTTTGTTGACGACTGTACCTGCAGGGATGCGATGCGGGAGGGCGCCTCAGACGATGACCTGCGTGCCATCGTGTCGGCAGCAGTCGACCGCAAGAAGGCGGCCCATGCCGGCATGTTTGAGCTTGCGGCTGCACCCAACCGCGCCATGGTCAAGATTGGCGGCTGAAGCCATGCACCAGTAACTGCCTAGCAACTGCCTAGCCTGCACCAGCAACTGCCTTGCGCTGCACTGCCTTGCGGCTAGCCTGCAGCCTCTGCTCGCAGCTCATGTACACATCTATCGCTTGCCCCCCCTACTATCGATCTCCGCCTGCCCAGTCGGCTGGCTACCTGTGGGCAGCCCCTCTGTGTCGTCCTGAAACCTGCCCAGTACTCCTCTTCATTTGATGTGGCGATGTTTACACGCCCTCCGTTCAGTGCACTGCACAGCATTGTAACTCCGCACTTCTGTCGACTCATGGCAGGCGAATGTCGGGCAGCCCAATCGGCAAGCTCACACCGCCCCGGCTGCCGCCGCCGCTGTTGCCCCCCAGTGGCAGCAGAGAGCCGCTGTCCAGCGGAGACGCCGGCTGGCTGCTGCCCAGGGCTGCAAGCGCCCCTGCCGCCAGGTTGCCCTGCAGCTTGCGCACACCGTCCGCCATCATTCTGTAAAGGAACAGGAGCAGGAGGAGGAGGCGCAATGAGATGCAGGCCAATGGATCCGAAGCCTGCTTCAGACATGAGCGCCGCACGCCAACTGTGGCTGCATGCTACGAGTTCGCGACACACCCCAGACACTGCTGCACGCATGGGCAATGCTTGAATCCCCGTGCCGGCATCCACCCATGCATTGCCTTGCCTGCAGCTGTCATCGGGGTCCTTCTCAGCAACCTGCTCGGTCCACCCCCTCAGCCACTCCAGCCGGCTGACCAGCGCTTCGTCTGCTGCGTCCCGGGCCGCTGATGCTGCGGACAGGGCAACGCCGGCAGGAGCGCTGCCCGCTGCTGAGCTCAACATGGCTGTGGCCAACCGGGCGGGGGGCACCGCACCCAGTACCTGCGAGCGGTGGTGGGTGAATTGTCCGGCGGTTGGTGCAACGTCTGGTCCGATGGTGGGTGCAATGTCTGGTTTCAGTAGCTGTGCTGCACCGCTCCTCTTCTGAATCAAGCAACCATCATGAGTTGTGTGCTTTGCAAGCTGGCCACCACCACACCCCATGGCCCGCACCTGCCCTGCCGCCAGCAGCGCAGCTCGCCGCACAAACGGCTCTGGGTGGTTGTGCACCCGCCCGCAGCGCATGAGCTCCAGAGTGGCAGCTGCCAGGGTGGCAGCCTCGGTGCTCTGCGCCGATGCCTCCAGGAAAGAGCCTGCACAGGGGTGAGCACTTGAACAGACCAGCCTCAACCGCGCATGGACTTGACTGCACTCACCCATAGTGACCAGCAGCTTGCCCAGTAAGACGTGGCCCTTGCCCACCGGGGCAACTCATTCTCAACGCACACGTCTGTGCCAACAAAGCCCAGACAGCAGCTCGCACTTACCCAGCGTGACCAGAAGCTTGCCCAGCAGGAAGTGGTCCCTGCCCAGCAGGTCGATGCCGTGCTGCGGCTCATCACAGTGCTTTAGCAGCGCAGCCGCCCACTTGAGTGCAATGGGCGGGAACCTGCTGCAGCGAAAGCAGCTGCGAGCTGGCTGAGCTGGCAACTCTGGTAACATTAGCAGCCACAACAGTGTGATCCCCGCCAGCCGCTTTGCGCCAGCACATTGTCCATAACATGCCATGCCCACCTGTTGATGTGTGTCGCCCCGCCCTGCCGCCGCGCCGCAGCCGCCAGGCTGCGAGAGGCGATGCGGGTGACCGTGCCCACCCGCTTGCTGCCGTGCGCTGTGGTGGTCAGCAGGCGCTGCTGCTCGGGTGTGAGGCCGGCAGCGGCCGCTGCTGCAGCAGCTGCACGCTCCGCCGCTGCCTCCGTGAGCTGCTTGGGCGGCGCCTTGTGCAGGCCGGGCAGCGGGGGCAGGGTGGACCCTGGCTTGGCGATTTCGGCGGCCGCTGCCGACATACCATCTAGGATCATGGCTCGCTGGTACACGTCTGCAGGGAATCGAGACGGATTGTATAAAGCTGAACCGAGGCTCTCCCGTGCCTTCAGCAGGCTGAGTAAAGAAAGCAGCAAAAAAGGCTTGCCCATGCATGGAGGTCGCGCATCTCGGCAGCCACTGCGAGGCCGGCTGCTCTCTTTCATCGAGCATCGAACCACACCCCCAAACCTCAACCGAAGCTCACCCATGCTGGGCCCGTACATCTCGGCAGCAAGCGCCAGGCCGGCGGGCTCCGGCGCCTCCACCAGCAGCGACACCACATCCCTGCGGCAAGGGCGATCACACAGTCTCACAACAAAACCAGTGCAAAAACCCCGGCAGCATATGCAAGTGGCAAGTGCCAGACTTTTAAGCGCCTCCTTTCTGCAAGGACTCCTCCGCTCGCCAACACAAACACCTAGCCCAGCCGCCGCATGCATGGCATGGCAAGGATACGCACCCAACCCAACCCGTACCTGAAGCGCTGGGTGTTGGCGGACCGAGGGGCGGCTTCAGGCATCTCCTCATCCATCCACCCAGGCACCTTAGTGTGAATCAGGGCACGCGCCAGAGGCACTGCAAGTGATGGATGGTGGTGGCGGGGGCGGCAGGTTGTGCGCTCGCAGCAGGACTATGCGTGTCAGCAAGTGCAGCCATGTGCAGCTACATGGCGAGGAACCATGCTCACGCCCAGCACTGATGGCCCAACATAGGAGTGCATCTACAGGCAGGCTGCCACATGTTTGCGCCCCACCTGCATACTGCGGCAGCTCGTCAGGTGCCGCCCTGATGAGCCACTCAGCGTGTCGCAGCGCGCGCAGCTGGCCGCGCCAGTCCTCCTCCGCCTTGCTCAGCAGCATCTTGGGCAGGTCACGCAGCTGAGGCGTGGGATAGGGGGAACGAGGTAGTGAGGAGCACAGCTGCAACAGCCATGCCATGTCAGAAGGACAGGCATGCCAGGTCAAGAAGGATGAGCATGCCATGCGAAGAAGGGCAGCCATGGCGGCACAGGAACAGTGCTGCCTCGCAGCTGCGGTCAGGCCGGGCAGCTCCCCAGCATCACCACAAGCACCAGCCGCACCTGCAGCTTGCTCCTGGCCGGGTCCTCCTCATCGCTCTCCTCCAAATCGTACTGCTCAAACTCGCCTCCAGAGCTGCTGCCGTCGCTGCTGCTGCCGCTGCTGCTGCCGCTGCTAGCGCCGCTGCTGCTGATCAGCTCATCATCACTGTCGGTCTCTGTTAGCACACCCTCGGCCTCCTGCTCCTCTCGTGTCCGCCGTGCCTGCTCCCGAGCCTCCCTCCTAGCAGCAGCAGCCACCCGGCGCTGCCGCCGCGCCTCTTTCCGAGCTTGCCGTGGCGTCTGCTTGGCCTTTGCTGCTTGGCTGCCCGCACCGCCGCCGCTAATAGGGCCATCGGCCGGCACCCAAGCTGCTGCCTGCCGTGCCTGCTGTGCCTGCTGCGGCTCCCATTGCTCCTCAGGCAGCAGCTGTCGCAGCTGGTCTGCCTCTTCGGCAAACATGGGCGGTTTCGAAGGGCCAATCACTGCAGACAGCGCCTGACCAACCCGCATCGCCTGCCGCCGCACCGCCTGCACAGCAGAGCAGCAGGGAGAGAAACTCTCTGGTCAGGGGGGCATGATGATCCATGTGAGGCCCCATGGCTCAGTGGCAGCTCAGGCAGCGCGAGGGCAGCAGTGGCGCGCATTCCGGTCAAGCACTGCTGCAGCAGCTGTCGTTGCAAAGTCGGTGCGCAGCGGGACCTCACCTGCAGCGGGCTGTCCAGCCGTGTTGTGATGCCAGCGAGCAGACCACTGAGCAGCTGGGGATGCCTGTCCAGCTGCTGCCTGCTCAGCAGCGCAAGGCTGCCGCACAGCGCAGCAGTTAGGTAAGCTTGCTGCGTCGGCGCCAGGCGCTGCACCGCTGACGTGTCGCCCCACAGCTGCGCCACCCGGGCCGCCACATCTGCCAGCAGGCTGCTGCCGCCTGCCTCGCTGCCGGCGCTCTCAGGCACGCTGCCCGGCTGCACAGCCTGCTGCTGCAAGAACAGCAGCAGGCCCCGCAGCGCTGAGAGAGAAGGCAGGCGGCGGGGCAGCTGCAGCAGAAGCTTGTCGGTCAGAGCCAGCCGGACGTCTGCCCGCGCCCGCCACACAGCAGGCGGCACAAGCTGGGACAGGGCTGCCGCGGCGGTGCGAGCCACAGGGTCGGTTGCTGGGGGTGCATCCAACGGCAGTGGCGGCTGGCGGCCGCTGCCTGCTGCCGCGCTGGCTGCCTCGGCTCCGGCTGCATCTTTCAGTGCTGCTTCAAGCAGCTTGTCAACAGCCGCAGAGTCAGGCATGGCTGCAATGAAGCTGGCGGCTGCTGCTGCCGTAGCTGTCCCAGCATCCCTTGCCTTGGCTGCCGGCCCGCTGTTCAGCAGCACAGCAGCCACATGCTGGGCATGCCCGCGTCGGCAGAAGCGCGCCAGCACATCTGCTGCAAAGGCGGTGGTTGCTGCTGCTACTGCGGCGGCAGCTGCAGCGGCTGCCGCCTGGTCACTAGACGGGCTGCCCTGCTGCTGCTCTGCGGCCAAGCCTAGCAGCTGCTGCGCTACAAAAGGCACATACACCTCTGGTGTGAGCTGTGACTGCTCCACTGCAGCTGCTCGCTCAGGGATCGAGGCCAGCGCAGCCGCCAGCCCCTCCTCCTGCTGCCCCTCTGTTGGTGCTGCTGCCGCCTGGCTGGCATCGCTGCCCGCTGCCCCGGCCGTCCTTTGCGCAGCTGCCTGCACAGCTGCCTGCTGCACGTGCTGCACCAGCTCTCGCACTCCCATGCTGCCAGGTGCAGCCAAGCGGGCGGCCAGCATGCCGGCTGCCACGTCCGCAGACACAGCCGTGACCTTGGCACGCCCGCTGCGCGTGGGCAGGCTGCTGGGCTGCACGGCCGCCAAGTGCCTGCGGCAGCAGGGAAGCCGTCATTTCATGAAGCTATTGGGGAGGGTGAGTTCAAGGTGCTTGTACCAGTGGCAATTCCATCATGTTGGGCTCAGGTTCAGCAAGGTCAAGTGCCCATGTTGGGCTGGGCGCGCCGGCTGGGCTCACCTGGCGAGCGCCGGCAACAGCGCAACTGCAGGTGCCGCAGTGAACCATGCCTCGAAAAAGCGCTGCCGCTGGTCCTCTGAAAGGTTTGGCAGCCAGTCGGGCGCCACTACTGCAGCCGCAGCAGAGCAAAGGGGGGGGGACAATGCTGAGGGCCAATGCTGACCAAGCGTGGGTAGCGAGGGCAGTTGGCGATGCACACAAACGCCTGCTGCCATCATGCATGCTCAAGTACCCTGCCCACCGGTCAGAAGCGTCTCGACCAGGTCCTGGAATGCGGGCAAGGCATAGAGCATGGGGCGCAGCAGCTGTGCGGGCGGCTGTCCGGGCGCCGCTTCTGCCGCCGCCGCCAGCAGCGCCGTGTGGGCTGCCGCCAGCGCCTCGGCATCCTCTGCTGCATCAGGGGCCGCTGTCTGAACATTGGTGTGACCATCCTGTTCCAATAGCGTGGCCGCCGCCTGCTGCAGCAGCACCACCGCGCCCCGCAGGTCCCGGCAGGCTGCCAGGGCGCGGCACAGGGCCAGCGCGTAGCTGCCAAGCGTTGATCCAAGCTGATGCTCCATGATGACAGTGCTGCAGGGCCGATCGGGGCAAAGGCAAGCTTGGAATTCTGCGCAGCACGGAAAGCAGAGTGTGGCAGCCGGCGAGAGGCGCTTGTGTGATCTTGGGTTGCCGGCCTATCTCCAGCCCGCAATGGATGGGCCGCCGCAGCAGCAGGAGCCGCCCTGGGCGGCCCAAGTCGTCCTGTCCGTCACTGGGCTGCCCAAGGCAGACCGGGCGGCCATTCAAGAGCTGGTGGAGCGGGCAGGGGGCAGGTGCGATGCAGCGCCAGGCCGCCCTCCGCCGCCGCCGCTGCCGCCGCCGACAGCCAGCTGCCGCCCCACGACAGCTGTGCTCTTGGTGCGGGCTCCAATTGCGCCCTGCTCGGTGGACTCCTCTGCAGGTACTCGCCCAACCTGTCGCGCCGCTGCACCCACCTGGCGGTGCCCGGCGGCGTGAACGTGCGCTCCGAGAAGCTGCACTCGGCGTTGCGCAACCGGCACAAGTGGGGCCTGCACATCGTGGACCTGCGGTGAGCGCGGGATGGCCCACCGCTGCTCGACAGCCTACAGTTCTCCGGCGCCTCCTGTGCTTCCTTGCAGTTATGTGGTCTGACTCGTCACTGCGCAATGCTCGCTGCCCAGCATGCGACGCATGTCGCCAATGATTCCATCACTAACTACACAGATGGGTGCTGGAGAGCGCTGCGGCTGGGCAGCGGCTGGAGGAGGGATGGTTCCCGGTTCACCCGCTGCCCCAGGAGCAGGCGGCTCCAGGTGCCTCCGGCCGCCGACCGGCTGACAGCTGGGCGGGCAGTGGAGGCTGTATCAGCGAGCAGGCAGCTGACACATACAGGCAGCCACAAGGGGTTGGAGGCCTGCCGGCTGCCACCGTGGCGGCAGCGGCGGCACGCGCAGCTCGGCCAGCCGACCCCCTGCGCACTTCGGTCAACTCCCGGCCGCTATCCAGCTTCCCTGCGGGCCAGCCGGCACCCTCCCTACAGACTCAGGCACCCTCTGCTGGCCGCAGCGTTCGGTGGCAGGTATCCGAGGGCAGCCCGGCGCAGTGGGGGGCTCCCAGCGGCGCACTTGCGGCAGCGGCGGCACATGCAGCTGCGGCGGCCGTGCTGCCTGGCCAGGTGGAGCAGCAATGCATGGTCCAGCAGGATGCAGGTGAGAGAGCGGCAGTTGTGTGCTGCTCACATGTGTATGAGCGGAATGCGCTGTGACTGCATGCACATGGTCGCAGCAAATTCATCGACTGTTTGTTTCTGTTTCACCGGTGCCTTGCAGAAGAGGAGGTGGACTTCTCCAAGCTTCCCATGACCCAGGCCGGCTTCATCCCAGCTGCCGACCTGCTGGAGCAGCTGAGGGCCAGCACCGCTGGCTTGCTGCCTGCCGCGCCGCCTCCGCAGGCACAGCTGCCGCAGCCCCAGCAGGAGCGGCCATTGCAGCAGCATGTGCAGCATGTGCAGCAGCAGCAGCAGCAGCAGCGTAGCAGTTCTGCGAATGGTCAGTCACAGGCAATGCAGCAGTCCCCTGTGTCGAGGTACGCTTGGCAGGGCAGCCCCCAGCAGCCCCGGCCCACCTGCATGCAGGTAGATGCGCCTCAGCGGTCGCCCAGGCCCCATGCACAGCCACCTTTTGTGGTGCAGACGGGTGCAGCTGCAGCTACATCCACTGCTGACCTGCTGCAGCAGCTGCGGCTGTCCATGGCTGACGCGCCGCTGCCGACGCCGCAGCAGCAGAAGACCGCAGCCAAGCTTTCGACTGCTGAGCTGCTGGAGCAGCTGAGGCAGCCCCCAGCGGTGCCTCTGCAGGCGGCAGCAGAGCCCTTGCAGGCCAGCGAGCAGCAGCAGAGGCAGCAGTCGCAAGCAAAGCTGCCTACCATCCCAACAGAGCAGCTCCTGCAGCAGCTGCGGAGCTCAGCAGTCACCGCCCCTGGGCAGCAGGCGGCACAGCAGGCACAGCAGCGGGCAGACGGGCGCCTGGCGACCGAGGAACTGCTGGCAGCTCTGCAAGCTGCTCCTGCCGCAGGGCCCACAGCTCTGCCGCAGGCAACTGAGGCTCACATGGTGCAGCCAGCAGCTTCGTCAGACCTGCTGCCGCAGATGCAGCATGTGCCGGGCTCACTCATGTCTGCTGCCCAGCTCTCGGAGCAACTGCAGCAGCAGCAGCGCCAGCAGCCGCACGCCGCCCCAGCAACTGCCGATTTGCTGCAGCACCTGCAGGTTGTGCCATTGTCGGCAGCGAGGGAGCAGCAGGCAACCAAGCAGGCGGCCCCAGCCACTGCTGACTTGCTGCAGCAGTTGCAGGCAGCGCCTGTGCCAGCGGCAGCTGCTGGTGAGCAGCGCAGCAGGCAGCAGCCAGCCCTGTCCACAGCAGAGCTGCTCCAGCAGCTGCGTGCGTCTTCAGACATGCACAGCATGAGCAGCAGGCTGCCAGCTCAGCAGGCTCAGCTCGACAGGGAGTGCGGTACAGTGGGTAATGGCTCCGGTACAGCAGCTGTTCATTCGCAGACAGGAGACATTTCAGGCCTATTGCAGCAGCTGCAGCGGCTCCCTGTGGCTCCTGTACCTGCAAGTCAGCATCCCAGCTTCCCTGCAGCGGAAGTGCCACTCGTCCGGCCGGATGTGGCAGCTGCGGCGGCCAGCCGCCTTGCAGACCAGATGCGCAGCCTGCTGCAGGATGCCCAGCCAGCAGCAGGGCTGCAGACAGCTGGGGCACTGGCAGAGGCAGCCGATGGGCAGCCAGGGACTGGCAGCAGCACTGACGAGCTTCTGGCGCTGCTGCGGCGACAGCAGGAGAGCCGGCTTGGTGCCGACATGCCGCCGGCCGCCAGCCCTGCAGCGCATGGAGGCCCAGACGCCCTGCTTGCAAAGCTGCGCAGCCTGGCGCCTCAGGCAGCTTTCACACCGCCGCGCAAACAGGAAGCAGCAGCGCAGCAGCTACAGCAGCCGCAGCAGGTAGCACAGCGGGACACTACTAAGCCTGCCGCTGAGGACCAGGACATGCCGCCTGCCAAGTACATGCGGCAGGAAGAGCCGGAGGGCCGTGTTGCAGCTGCCTTCGGCACCCTGCCTGCTGCACACCAGGCTGCTGTTGCTCCCCCCGCTACACCAGCAGCTGATGGTGGGGCGCCAGGCGACGGCAGCAGCGGTGGAGGTGGCATCTCTTTGGCTCCCACAGCTGTGGTCAGCGGTGGTCAGCCAGCGGCTGCCCCCTCCCCCTCTGGCTCCATACCCGCCAGCTCGGCTGGCTCTCCGCCGCTGGTGCGCCCGGCAGCAGGCACGCCAGCAGCTCTTGCACGGACGGATGCTATCTCGCCGGCCGGCAGTGGGAGCGGCAAGCCAGACGCGGCCTCCTCGCAGGTGAGGCGCCGGTGGGAGGATCACTGCGGGGCTGTGGGAAGAGAGGCGGTGTGCCATGCAGTGCCTGCAAGGGGTTGTTTCTCGAAGGCATGCAGCATACTGCTGCACTGTTCCTCACTGCCATGCTGCCTCAATTCACAGGTTGCCGAGAGCTGCCGCGTGTTTGGTGGCATGCTGGCGATTGTGGACCCCAGCCTGCCAGCTGCCGAGCAGCAGCGGTAGGTGTTGATTGGGGTGCGGTGGACGCTGGGTGCCAGCAAGTGTTAAAGCAGCCAATGGACCACAAACTGCTGCATCCGAGCGGCTGTATGCCTTCGCCATGTCCTGCAGGGTCGCCGCCGCGCTGGAGCAGGGGGGCGGGCAGGTGGCATCTGGTGGCAGCCTGGCGCGGGGCATGACGCACGTCGTGTGCCAGCCGGACCAAGCCCTCAAGTGGCTGTCCATGGGTGAGCAGGCCTGGTGGATGCAGCCACTTCTGTCCTTCTCCACATCACAGTCCATTCGCTGCCTCCAGCCCCCGAACAGCAGCCATTGATTGGTGCGCACTGGTGCCTCAGCTTTCCTCCTCAACCTGTCTGTGCCCTCCTCCCTGTGGAGCAGGTGTGGGCATTGTGTCGCCAGCCTGGGTGCTGCAGTCGCTGCGAACCGGCAAGCAGCAGCGGTGCCTGATGGTGAGCGCTGATGCGTCGCGGCACTTGCCTTCCATTTCGGCTGCTACAGGCAGCAGTAGCCAGCAGCCTGACAGCAGCGAGGCTGGAAGCGGCGGCGGCAGCAGTGGCGCACACGCTTCAAAGCCGCAGCTAAGCGGCGACTTGCTGGCAAGCAGAGCAGCTCGGCAACAAGCGCTCATGCAACTGTCAGGCCAGGGTGCGGCAGCCCCGGCATGCGCCAGAGCCAGCACGCCAGGTGCCGGTGGCCCGTCTGTGCCCGGTGGCCACCGGCCAGCTGCCACCCCTGCTGAGCTGCTGCCGGGCGTGCTGTGGTCAGTCCTGGAGCCGCCCCACGCTGCGCAGCTGGAGGCGCGGTGCCAGCCGCACGTGGTGGCAGATGAGGAGTGAGTGGGGGCCACAATGCTTGGCTTTGCTAGGCACATACGAATGGCGTTAGAGCACCCTTGAAGCCTGCTAGCAGACTGTCTTTCAGGCGGCAGCCCCTCCTCAAGCCTGGCATACTTGCCTTTGCCCTGCAGGGAGCCAGTGATCATTATCCCTGACAGCGAGGACGAGGAGGAGCAGGCGCACCTCTGCTGCATCAGTGCCAGCCAGGCGGCAGTGGCAGACGTGCTGTGCGAGGCAGCTGGGTCAGGCCAGCCTGGGGGTGGCAGCAGGGCTGGGGCTGACCCCGCGGCAGCAGCAGCAGCAGAGGCATGGCAGCATGATGTGGTGCTCCAAGGGCCGGCCACCATCACGCTGCTGCTGCCCCGGGATGCACGGGGGGAGCTGGGCAGCGACACCCGCAGCTTTGCGGTGCCAGCGGGCCGCCAGGCGGCCAGGGAGCTGACCGCTGCGCAGCTGCTGGCCATTGTGCATGGCTACTATGCTGAAGAGGTGAGCCAGCAGATGGCGGTCGTGTGCTGGAGCTTGAACACACAAGGGTTTGTACGGCAGCGCCACAGCAAATGCTGTTCTGTGGCCAGCCCGGCCCCTGTACTTGAGCATGCTGCGCGATGCGTTTTAATCACAAGATGCTCACTGGCTGCTCACCGCCCCATGCGTTGCTCCACCCGCAGCTGCCGCCTGCGGAGCAGCTGAGCCTCCTGGAGATGTACCCGGCAGCAGAGGGTGCTGCGGCGGTGCTGCGGACGGCATTCCTGGAGCTAGCGGCCGTGACTCGTGGCGCCCTGCTGGGGCCCCGCTGCGCGTTCGAGGGGCTGCGCAAGGCGACACGCGATCCCGCTGGCGCTGTTTACGAAGTGCTGCTTGGCAGCTAGATCAGGATGTTGTGCGGCTGGTTGGTATTTACAGGAAAAAGTCGTGTGTACCCTTTGTGCCGCTGTGGGCAATCAAAAGCTGGCCGGTACTAGCACAGGCAGGCATAGTAGCTTGAAAAAGGCCGGGGGAAACCAGGGAGGCAGGGGGTGCAAGGTGGGTGGGCACGCAGCGGAGTGGGCATGACATAGTGCAATGTTTTGCATGCATACATGTGTGGGCAGGCAGGTGGGAGTGGCGTGGCGGCAGCATGCGTTGTGCATGCGAGGTGGGGAGAGCGTGGCGGGGTCGCACTGCAAGCAATGTGGGCTGGGCAGCAATCAATTCAAGGACAGCAAACACTGCTGATGGCACAGGGCAGTTCGTGTGGGGTGTGGGTGGAGTGGGGTACCGGTAGTACAGAGGAAGGGGGATGGATTGGATGCCGGAGGCCCGCAGGGCCGGGGAATCCAGGGCTGCTCTGTGCTCTTAAAAGAATGGGCATGGCTTGGCACTGGAGACAGGACAGGCTGGCGTGCGCCAGCCGGCTGCACAATGAAACGGGCTAAGCTAGAGCTCTCGTGAGGAAGACGCCAAGCGATTTGCAGAAAAACAGAGAAGAAAAGAATATGTAGAAAGCGGCGCGCCTTGCGCGTACGGCGCGGCAGGCTGCCGCAATTTCGGCGGTGCGGGCTGCTACCTAGAGAGGTTGAGTTGCTTGTCGAGGTGTCAGCGCCGCCGGCTGCACAGTGGCAGCGTGGCTACTTACTGCGCCGCGGCAGGCGCCTCAGCCGTCGCGATCTCAGCCGGGACCGCCTGCTCAGCGGCAAAGACTGAGAGCTTGAACTCCTGCTCCTGCTGCTGAGGTGCCTCTACTGCCTGAGCCGCCTCGTGCTGCGCAGCTGCAAGCTGCGCTGCCAGGTGGTCTGGCAGGGCCAGCAGCTCGCCCTTCAGGCTGCCGTTCAGGCTGGGCGGCAGGCTGCCGCTGGCACTGGCAGCACCCAGCAGGTTCAGCAGCACCTGGGCGGGCGGCTGGCCAGGGAGCGGTGCACTAGCCTGGGAGCCAAGCGCCGGAGCGCTGCTGCCGGGCTGGGGCAGTGCGCCGCTGGCGGCACCCAGCAGGGCAGCCAGCACATTGGAGTGAGGTGGGGGCGGCGGGGGTACTGCTGCAGGCGCGCTGTTCGCGCGGGGCAGGCTGAAAGGCGTGGGCTGCAGTGGATCCACCTCGGCTGGCAAGGCGTTGCCAGCAGTGGCGCCGCCCGTGCCTCCACCGTGGACCTGCTGCAGCAGGGACGCCAGCGCAGCGGCACCGGGGGGCGGCTGCTGCAGGCGGGCCACGAGCGCCTGCACGGCTGCCGCTCGCGACTGCTGGTCTAATAGGTCAGCCAGCTGCTTGAGCAGCAGGGCCATCTGCTGCCGGTCGCTGGCTGGCACGCTAGAAAAGCTGGCCAGCAGGGACGCCAGCGGGTCGCCCTGCAGCGGCATGCTCTGCTGGGCCGGCATCAGGCTGCGCTGCAGCTGCTCGATGCGGCCGGCATCGGCGGGGCGGGCCGTGGGGCGCACAGGCGGCGCTGAGGCTGACGGCGGCGCGAGGCTCAACGCTTCCATCAGGCCGGGAGGGAGCTGGCCTTGAGCTGGCAGCGGCGCCGCTAACGGGGGTGGAGCGGCGCCCAGGTTAGGGCCCCACATGAGGGTGGAGGGGTCCCAGGCAGGCAGTGCCTCCTGCTGCTGCTGCTCCTGCTGCTGCTGCTGCTGCTGCGCCGCCTGCCGTGCCGACGTGCGGCGGTGGGCAGACGGGTTGGGCTCCCATCCCGTATCATCCTCCTCATCATCACTGACCATCAGGTCGCTGCCGCTGCCGCTGCCGCTGCGCGCCATGCGCCCTTGGCCGCCGGTCGGCCGATCGGCGGTGGCTGCCGCAGCTGCTGCCGCCGACTCCCACTCGAATGGCACCTTGCAGTCGGACAGGATGCGCTGCAGGTCGGCGGTGGACACCTGCTTGCCTTGCTGCATCAGCTTGCCCTGCAGAGCAATGGGTGGCGGCGAGGTGCGCGGCGGGGGGTCGGGATGTGTGGCTGCCAGAGGCCGGGCTGTCACACATGTCCCGCAAGCAGCCCCTGGGCCCATCCCATCCCAGCCCACCCCATCCCAGCCCAGCGGCACTCCCCAGCAGCACCCACCTGCTTCTTCAGCGCGCGGTAGGGCCAGCGGTGCAGGCCAAACTTGCGGCAGAGGCGCTTAAAGATGGTGAGGCCTACCCCCAGCACCTCGCACGCCTGGTTGCTGGGCTGCACGGGGATTGCAACCAAGAGGGCAGGCGGAGCAGTTGGGACGGCTGTGTGGCACAGCTGGGGACCGCGGGCTGCCAATCAGCGGGGGGTCACACGAGGTGAGGCCGCCGGCAGCCGCGTGCGGTGTGGGTGACATGGCGCCGACGGCCAACCAGGTGCTGAGCGGCGCAACAGGCCGCGGAACCCCCGGCGCACCATGTGGAAGGTGGCCGCCAGCGCCTCGAAGCCGATGTCGCTGGTGTACACGCCTGCGGCAGCGGGGAGGGGGCAGTTGCGTCCTGCGCATTGGCGACCGCGGCGGCGGCGTCCCGGCGGCGAGCTGGTTGGGCGCTTTGGGGCTGGCCGTCCGGCCCTGGCGATGGGAACGAGCCCGCCGGAGTGCAGCCCCGGGCTGAGCGGGCTCCCTGGGCGCTCGCAGCCGAGCCTCCCCCCAGGCACACTGCCGCCGCGCCGCGCTGCAGCGTTGCGGGCGCCCCAGCCCGCCCAGCACACGATGCTGGACCCGACTGGGTGCCCGCGGCGGCCTGGGGGAAAGGCAAGGGACCAAGTGGCCGAAGCGGGCGGGCACAGGGCCCTCGCAGGCCAACTCGCCTGCCTTGGTACGCTTTCTGGACCTAGGGGCACTCATGTGATGAGGCGTTTGGGTCCTCCAGGGGCCTCCTGCCGCGAGTCGAGTTGCGAGCACTGCCAAACTCACTCCCGGGCGGCGGCTGACGCTGGCTAAAGATCGTGACAGGAATGGGCACGATGCCGGCGGGCGAGGGCTCGCGCACACGAGGCTGAGGCAACTATGTGCCAAGTTTGCATGGGCCGGCAGGCGCCCGGGGCCACCGCCAGGCCCCACAAGTGCAGAGCACGCCTGGATGGGACGATCGTGCGCTCGGCAGGCCCGAAGCGGTCCGGGGCGCCCCGTTCGGCGGCCAGCAAGAGGACTACCCTATACCTGCGCCTGTGCGTGCCTTGCAGCCCTGAGCCAACACCTTGGGGAGTTCGATCATGCCGTTTGCAAGCCTCGGGCGCACCCCTCCCCCAACAGTGCCAGCCGGCACCTGGCCGCGCGCCGCGCCCCTTAGCCTAAACGCACACCTGGCCGCTCGCTTACAACTTTCGCACTCTCATCAGCAGCATGGCAGGCGCCCAGCGGGCCCCGGGGCGGCTGTTGCCCAGCCAGGGCTTTGCCGCCGCTGCGCCGCGCCCGCGCTGCCGCCGCTCTGCAGCCATCACCGCGGATTGAGGTCCACCAGCGGCAGCATGCGAGCTGCAGCGCCCACCTTCTTGTCCCTGCCGCGAGGCGCGGCAACGCCGCTCTGCCGCAAGCCGCCGCCGCCCTCCTCCTCGCTGCCGCTGTCGGCGCCGCCGCGGTCGCTGCTGCCGCCCGAGTGCGCATGCGCTGCAGCGTCCAAGGGGTGCACCGGGTACGCATGCGGCGCTGAGGGCACCAGCACCCCCACCTCGGGCCGCTGCGCCTGGATCTTGCGCAGCTCCACCTCGATGCGCACAAACAGCCACTGGAAGCGCCTGTGAAGGGGGCAGGGTGCGGAGCAAGCAGCCCGGGGTAGGCGTGAGCGAGCGGCACACAGCACAGCTGGCTGCCTGGCTGCAGCAACAGCAACACACTGGCGCCCCTGTGAGGGGCATGCTGCCCACAGACAGGCAGGTAGGCATGCTCAGCGCTGCCAGCAGCAGCCAGCCACATGCCTCACCTGAAGGCCTCCACTAGCACCATGAGCGTGACCACAGCGTGGTGGTGCCGCAGGTGCGGCGACAGCCGGTACAGCCAGCCCAGGCGCAGCACCAGATTGGAGGCCATCAGGTACAGGTAGAAGGGGCGGCGGAACAGCACCGCGCTGCGCAGCACCGGGGAGGGCAGCAGCGCGCCGCGCTGCTGGCCTGCGCGGGTGTGGGGGCAGGCAAGCTGGGGAGGGGCAGTGAGAAGGGGCACAGCGAGGGCAGCTGGCAGGGCAAGGAAGTGGGGCTGGGAGGCGACCCGCGCTGAGGTCAGCCAGCCATGCAGATGCAACTCTCTTGAGGCGAGCAGCGCGCAGTCTCCCAGCCACATCTGCATGCCCCGCGGACACCACGCCATCAGGCAGGCACGCAGCAGACTGAACTTCAGATCACGCACCCATCTGCGTGAAGAACGAGATCTCCCAGTCACGCTCCACGTCCCAGAAGAAGGAGTAGGCAGAGTTGAGCAGGGCGGCGCTCAGCCACAGGGGCTTGTAGAAGCTGCGCCAGGCCGCCTGGGTGACGTGGTACTTGACCGCCGACAGTGCGATGACCTGGCGACAACGAGGTGGGACGCGGTGGGTGCTTGCAGTCGGGAGGGAGCCGCCAATGTCGGCATACTCATGCGGCAGCCAGTTGGGAGGTGTTGGCTTGCCCCCATAAGCAGCACAGTCCAGCACCAACAGGGTGTTTTGAGCTTGTTGAGCAGGGTTTCCCATGCTGCCATGCTCAACAAACACCTCTAAGCTTGATCAAGCAGAACGCTCAGCCACAGCACCCACCGGGAACGCGGTCGAGTACTTGAGCGCGTTGAACAGCTGCGGGCGGGCGCCTGTGTCCAGGTACACGCGTATGCACTGCACCAGGCGCCAGGCGTAGGGCGCCGCCAGGCCCAGCGGGATGATGAAGGAGGCATCGCTGCAGGTCTGCAGGGCAGGAAAGGACCGGGCAGTAGGCTTGGGACGGCAAGCAGAAAGGTGCAACAGGCCTGCCACAGCAGGTGGGCGGAGATGCGCATTTTCGGCGTCAGCAGGCGATGCGCAGGCTCCCAGGTGCGCGACAGTGCCATGCCCACCTCTCGTACAGCAAAGGCAGCCCCGGCAGCGCACCTTGATTTGCGGCACCATGACAAAGCCGGTCATCAGGTGGCACACAGCCCGCTCGGTGTCACTCAGCGCCTTGGCCAGGCTGCAGCAGCAGGGCGGCGGTGGGGTGGTGAGCAGCAGGCTGGGCGCCGTTGTGCAGGAGTGCCCACCTCACCTGCCGTCTGCGCACCGTGCCACAGCTGGATGCACCGCCATGCTCACACACCCAGCTTGCAGCAGCAGCAGATCCTGGGCTCCTTCAGCCCAAACTGCTGCACCACTGCATGAGAGCTGCACCGCTCCATGCAGCACAACCCCACCCATCTCACCTGGTCAGCACATCCGCGAGGAGGAAGTCTGCCCAGGACACCGAACGCAGCGGCGTGACGATGCGCCACAGCGTGCGGCCGAAGAACAGGCGCGAGTCTCGTTCCAGCAGGGGCCCCGGGAAAAGGAAGAGGGCCAGCAGGGAGCAGTAGAGCGCGCCCGGCAGGTAGGAGGCCAGGTGGGGCAGCCCGTAGGCGAGCAGGTAGACAAAAGCGAGGCCCGAGGACAGGACCACAGAGGTCAGCACGTTTGCAATCTGCCGGGCAGGGGCGGCAAGCAGCGCTGGTTGGGAAGCAGGTGGGTGGCAGCCGGGGTGGAGATGAGCAGCTAGCTTTACACGACGCGCAGCCGGCAGCATAGCCACGCAGCATGCAACACGCCACCACCAGCTTGACCACAGCACGCCCAGCGTGCGCCCAGCGCACCTGGAACAGCTGGCCGCTGCGCAGCAGGTAGCGCTGGTCCTCGGGCGAGAAGCAGACATCGTATCGGATGCGGCGGCGCTCCCAGAAGCGCACCGCCGTGCCCCACAACCACAGCATGGCCAGCATGGGCAGGAAGGGCTGGTAGTACAGAAAGTACAGGTCCCGCTGCGTCTTGTTCAGGTGCGCCCAGTACTTGGCTGTGCCCAGTCCCAGCGCCGCCTGCAGCGCGCCCCAGCCCGCGGCGCGTAGAGCCTCGGGGCTGTTCAGCAGGGCAGCCACCGGCACGCCACTGGCCTGGCTGCGCAGGTGGCGCAGCGCGCTGCCCTCCTCGCTGCCCCGCGTCCCCCGTGGGGGTGAGCTGTGGCAAGGCGAGAGGTGGGGTGGGTGTGGCGATCAGTCTGCAACGCGGATGCGGCACACCATTGCGAGGCAGGGGCTTGCAAGCAAGGAGTTGGCATGCCGTCGCGTGCCTGCCCCCGCCCCACACCTGGGCAGCGCCTGCTTCTCTGCCGCAGACAGCGAGAGCATCCCATCCCCGCCGCGCGCACGGACTGTGGCAGTGGGGCTGGCGATGCTCGTGGACAGCTCGGCCCCGCTGCGCAGTCGGGAGGGAGGTGCGGCATTCGGTTGCGGGTCGGGTGGGACGGCGGCGGCGGCGCAGGGCCTGTGGCGCGGCAGCAACCCTTGCCACGGCCTGCTGCCACTCACGACTGCAGAACGGAGGAGCTGGTGCTGGCCTTCAAGCCGCGGCCGAGCATAGTTTGCAGGGCGAGGAGCTGGGCGGGCTCGGCAGCGGTCGCCGGCGCTGCTGTGTGCTGCTGATACCCTGCACTGGCAATCGCCGGGCCGGCAGCAGCAGCAGTCGCGCCGCCGGGAAGAGAGGCGGAGTGGCAGCGCGGATCGGGCGCTGAAGCAGGGCGCGGGGGCTGCCAGGTGTTGCTGAGAACAAGGCGATCAGGCTGCGGGCGGCTGCAATTCGAGTGGGCGGGGGCCGACAAATGGCGCGCGGAGCAAGGGCCTTTCGATGCGCTCCCCTGCCTGCGGCAGTCTGATCGCTGTGCACATTGCCGATCCGCCGCGCAATGGCGCAACCGTGACGCCTGCGCAAACTTTGCTGACTGCCGGTTCACTGCCCGCCCCACCACCTCTGCTGGCCGACCTGACTCGGCCGAGTAGGTGCTGCTGTTGAAATGCCGTTGGGGCAGGGGGTGGGCTGCAAGCCGCTGGGGCTTCGCTGCTTGCTTCCCCGCGGCCTGTCACTGCCATGCCGCGCTGCCCCCGATGTCGGGGGGCGTCGCGGGGCACGCCGCCGCCTCGCGCTCCTTCGCTGCTGCCCCCTGCAAGTAGCGCCACCGCCGCCGCCGCTGCAGCCGCCTGCCCCCTCCCAGCAACTCCCCCTCCCCGGCACCCACCTGCCCACTCTCGTGCAGCAGGATGTCGGCGCGGCAGAAGGCGGCGGTGCATGCCGCACACCTGTCCCGCAAGCTGCAGCACTCGGTGACCGCGATGCGCAGCGGCGAGGGCCTGCCGCCCGACCTGCTGACGCCTGCGGCGGTGGACACCCGCTTCATCGGGGCGGCGGGCTTCCCCGACCTGGCAGACAGCGTGGCCTACGACCCGTCCCAGGGCCTGCTGGCGGTGGGTGCTGAACATTGTCATGCGGGGTGCTGCGCGAGGAACGCCCCGCACAGCTGGTGGCGGCGAGGCAGCCGGCGGGGCAGCTAGCGCTCGTCAGCTGCGGCCCGCAATGCCGCTGCTGCGGGCATGCACGACATGCCGCTGTCCTGCCGTGCAGTGGCATCCAGGCACGATACCTGCGCCCGCTCCCTCCTGCTGCAGGTGGGCACCAGCGATGGCCGCGTCGTGCTGCTGGGGCGGCCGGGGGTGGAGGCCACGCTGCGCTCGCCCTCCCGCTCCCCCACACAGCACCTCTGTTTCCTACCTGGCAAGGGCGGCCTGCTGCGCGTCACGCAGGCGCGCTGAGGGGGGATCACGCCTGTCTCGCTGCTGGTGGCACCAGCCCGGTGTGCGGAAGCAGCGTGGCATGGTGGGCAGGGCAGCGGTGGCGCCCGCCCGTCTCCTCCAATACGTGGCATGCTTGCCCATGCTTCATGGCTGGGCTGCCAGAACTTACACACTGTCCATGTTCCACCCATTCACACCCACTGCCTCCTGCCAAACCAAGCAGGATGGCGACATCCAGCTGTTCTCGGCCACCGCGCGCCGCCTGCTCACCTCCACTTGGCTGCAAGGCGATGCAATCCGCAGCGTGGCCCTGCTGGGTGCTGGGCCGCAGGCGGGTGCTGGCGCCGCTGACGCGCCCTACGTCCTGCTTGGCTGCGAGAGCGGCAACGTGCGGGTGGTGGCGCTGCTGGATGGGCAGGGCCAGCCGGCGGCGGGGGCCCGCCCCGTGGCCGACCTCGCGCTGCAGCCCTACCAGGGTGAGTTGTTGTTGAAGAAACTGCTAGCAGGTGTGGGGTTGCGGCGACCGGGTCGAAGGTCGGTGTGGTGCCAGCCAAGAAGGCTGCTGCTTGTGGCAGCCGCCGCCCTTGCCTGCATGGCTGGCCTGCTCACCCGCTCGCTGTGCTGCGGCCCCTGCAGTGCTGGGCGAGGAGGTGGACGCCAAGGGCGGCGTGGCGGCGGTGGCAATGGCACACCTGCGTCCCGACCGTCCACTGCTGCTGCTGGTGCACCGCAACTCGGGGACGCTGGTCTGGGATGTCAGGTGGGGGGCGTGCTGCTGCTGCTGCCGGGGGAATGCACAGGAGGTGAGAACCCATGCTGGTTCAATCAGTTCTGCAGGCTGTGCTGTTTGGTGCAGCTAAGAACGTGCCCTGCCGCACTTGTGTAGGGCGGAGCACATCCTGTGCATGGCTCTGGAGTATGAGGGGGAGGCATCCAAGCCCACCTGCGCCTGCTGGGTGGGCGAGCGCGCCAACTGCTTTGCCGTGGGCTACGACGATGGTTCGGTGCTGCTCTGGGGCGTGCCCTCCCAGGCCTTGCAATGTGAGCATGAGCGGGGTGGCAGCCAAGCTGTCTGGGGTGCATTCTCTGGATGGCAGGCTGCAGTGCAAAAGCCTCCCAGTGTAACATTTGCTGGTGCAAGCATGCAGCAACCCTTCTGCCCTGGCCCCCTGCTGATTTGCGGCTGCCTGGTGCCCGATTTTGCTGCGCAGACGACCCGTTCAAGGTCGTAGAACCGCCCGATGCGCGGCCGCTGATGACCCTGCGGGTGGCGGCCCGTGGCGTGCAGGCCGCCCCTATCCGCTCGCTGCACTTTCTTGCGGGCAGCAGCAGTGGTGGAAGCGGGGGCAGCGGCGGCGGGCAGGGCTGGAATGGAGAGGACTCTCTGCTGGTGTTCGGCGGGCAGGTAGGCCGAGGGCTTTGTCATGTTGTGCTGGGTGAGCAACGCTGTGCAGGGATGCACCGAACCGAGGGTGTCTCTGTTCTGCGCCCACATTCCGTATCCAGCGCCCCTCTTTGCCTACGGTGCAATGCAGAGTGCCGAGGACCCAGATATGCTGACCCTGGTGCCGCTGCCTGCGGCGGGCCAGGGCACAGAGCTGGAGGGCGCGGGCCGCCAGGTGCCCTGGTTTGGCGCTGTCAAGGGCTTCTGCCTGGTGAGTGCAGGATGGGCTGGGAGCGGTTGCATTTGGAGCCAAGCTCGGGCCTGCAAGTTGTTGCAACCGGCAGCACAACCGCTGAGCAGCCGCAAGCCTATGGGCGCGGCCTGCCGTGAGCAATGTCCGCCTGCCTTCGCCCCTCAACGTTTCACCTCCGCTGCAGATGCCAGCAGAGGGTGCTGCCGAGGGGCGCTCCCTCATGATCCTCACTGAGGGCGGACAGCTGGTGATCCATGACCTGCTGCACTGGCAGCCGCAGCCGCTGACGCTGCCGGCGCAGGAGCTGCCGCCCATCACAGTCTCCAAGCTGGTGCCCACAGTGAACGCGGAGCAGCAGGGGGAGCCGGGCGGCAGCGCGGCGGTGTCGCCGCGCAGCCCCAGCGCCGCCAGCGTGGGCCTGCCCTCTCCCAGCCCGCTGGACCCGGGGCCGCTCAGCGCGCAGAGCTGCCCTGCGGGGCCGGCGGCCTCGCTGCCGCAGCACGCCCTCACGCTGGACCGCGTGCGCGCCTGCAGCCGCCGGCTGGGCTCTGTGCCCAGCGGTGGAGCTGGGCAGGAGCCGTCTGTGCTGGAGCACTGGCCATTCTCGGGCGGCCAAGCGGCGACCAGCTTGGCAGGGTCGGGCGGTGGGCGGCGCCACCCCAGCGCCCTCTTCTTCTCGGGCCACCGCGACGGTGGGTCTACCTGGGGCGGAGAGATGCGCTGGGCTTGCTTGCGATGCATGCCCTGGCCCAAATTGGGTGCCAACCAGCACAGCAGCAGCAAGGAACTGAGCAGGCGGGGGGCCTGCTGGCACCAGCGCACCCGTCAAACTCACACGTACCTCATGAGAACCAATTGCAGGTCGGGTGCGGGTGTGGGACGCCACCACCCAGGTTCCTGAGATGCTGCTCACGATACCGGCGACAGCGGGCCAGGAGCGCCTGCGGGCTGTGACGGCGCTGGAGGTGCGAGTAGTGGCAGGTATTGAGTTTGTGGTGTGCTGGCAGCTGTTTGGGACAACAATTGGGCAGCGGTTGGAGGTCCATCACGTGCCAATGCCCTCTGTCTCGTGGCCGTCGCACTTTCTTGCACCACCGGATGATGTTTTGTGACCTGCCCCCTACCTCCCCTAGGTGTGCCCCTTCTCCGGCATTGTGGCAGTCGGGCACGCCGGCGGCGATGTGCGGCTGTATCAGTTCACGGAGTCACCACAGCAGGTGCTGCTGCCAACTGCATGCAGGCGTTGCTCCGAAACTGCACAGCAGCTGCCGCCAGAGGCGCTCAACAGCCAGCAGGCGCGTGCGTGGTCCAGACTGCTGAATGGCAGCCCTTGCGCTGCAGGTGCACCGCATGAACATCGATGAGACGCGCATACCCTACGAGAATGTGGGTCCCCAGGTAGGCACCAGCCATGGGGCGCTGGGTGGAACTCTGGGGCCGGTTATAGGCGGATGGGCGGGGGCACGCTGATGCCCGCTCTCTCACTGCCCACCTGCCCCTCCCTCCTCCTCCCTCCTCTCCTCCCTTCGTGCAGCCGGGCGGCTTCCAGTACGTGCTGCGCTACTCCTGCCACCCCGCCGATGTGTCGGCGCTGGCGCTGGCCACCAAGCTCAAGCTGGTGGCGGTGGCCGATGATTCGGGCACCGTCTCACTGCTGGACCTGCTGCAGGTGGGGGTTTTGAGGGTGTGGTTGGGTTGTTGGTTGGGTGGTGCTGCCATGCACAGGTTGCGCGTGCTGGGACCCCCCTTGTGGTCTGCGGCAGTGCAAGGATGGTGCTAGTGCGACACAGCCTCTGCAAGTATCCCCTGCCACCTGCCGTCCCCGCCTGCCGCAGCCCTCCCAGCTGTTCAGCACGCGGGCCATGGAGCAGCCGGTGGCGGGCCTGGCTTTTGGCAGCCATGTCATTCCAGGGGTCAAGGAAGAGCCGGATGTGGAGCGGTGCGCGTCCTGAGCTGCACCTGTGCTGCGTTGTGCTGCAGTATGCTGCAGTTGGACTGCTGCCGCAGCCACCTGCTCGCACGGTGCATGGCAAGCAGGCATGCTGCTGCTTCGCACGCTCCGCCTCATGCTCCTCGGCACGCGTGCCAGCGCTCATTGCTGCCGCTCCACCACACATGCCAACGTGCTGCAGGGTGGTGCTGTTTCTAGCGGGGGCTGACAGCAGCGCTTGCATGATTGGTCTAGATCGAGGGGAGCCCATTGGCCGGGCCATGAAGCCCAAGAACGCCTCACGCCCCCTGGCCATGGCGCTGCTGGATGCGGCTGGCTGCCCGCTGCCGCTGCTGCACGGAGGCCTGGTGCTGCACTGGGCCAACAACAACAGCGCGGCCACGGTGCGGTCGCTGGCCATGACCAAGGTGGCTTCCATTCGGGAGGAGCCTGGGCAGGCATCGTCACGCAGCCTGGGGCGCCTCAGGCACGCGGTGGATGGGGAGCAATGCTGGAACAAGGCAGTAACAGGAGGTTGGGCTGGCAGGCGGTCGAGGGGTGGTGACTTGGCTTGCACATGGCACCGCAACCTAGCCAGATGTGCATCTTAGCACGCGCACCACAACACCCCTCCCCGCAGCATGTCGGACCGCCCATCCTCCCTGCCGGCGCCCCCCGGCGGCTCGCGGCGCTCCACCGGTGCCGACAGCCGCGCCAGCTGGTCTCGAGCCGAGTCCGGCACTGATGCAGGTGCGCCCTCAGCTGGCGCTGGGTTGCAGTGCAGGGGCAGCTGCTCATTCAGGCACTCAGCGTCCCCTCAATGTTTACACCTGCGTGCCGCCTGGTCTGAAACGGCTCTCTGCTGCACCCTGTTGTTTGCTGCTGCTGCAGACACGGAGCGGGAGGGCTCGGTGGAGATGCATGCCCTGCCCTCGGACGACGAGATCGACGACCATTTGGCGGCCGCGGTGCAGGCAGTGGGTGAGAAGAGGTGTTGCTTGGCGGCTCACATGGCAGTTCCACTAGTTGACTTGGCAGCTCCAGTGGTTGGTCCTTGGCTCGCAACGGATATCCGCATCGATGCACTTGCCTCGACTGGCCGCCAAGTGTGCTCTCCCGTACCATTACGCCATGCTCGTGCTCAGCACTGCTCAGGCTCCTTCCACACTCGCAGAGGATGCCCAGCGCGGGAAGAGCGGCAAGTTCAAGCTGCCAACGGCCTTCAAGCGGCCTGGCAGCCGGAGCGCCGCGGCGGGCGGCGAGGCCGGCGCAAGCAGCCCCGGCGGCAGCGCGCACGGCGGCGCCAGCTTTGACCCAGTGGCGGCACTGGGCGAGTTTTATGGCGGCTCTGGCCCTCCCTCTCCAGATGCTTGGGAGCGCTCCGGCGGCGGTGGCGGCGACGTACAGCCGCAGGGCGGCGCGGGGCAGCCAGCGGACGGCGGGCTGCTCAGCGATGCAGACCTGATTGACTACCCATTCCTCATTGATGGGGACCCCACCCCAGCGGCCTACCTGCTGCTCTGCTGCGCCGACTACCTGCGGCTGTACCCCACAGGTGTGCTGTGCAGTACGCTCTGACTGCTGCTTGGAGCGGATGTCCTTGCTGCTGTGCGGGTGCTGCATCTGGGGTATGCACGCTGCTGCCACCGCTTCAGGCCTGTGACCCCGCTGACCCCTTCAAACCTCCCAGGACGATCGCCAGTGCATGTACCCTGCACTGCTGTCCCTGCCCCGCAGCCAACATCCGGCTGGGCGACCGCAGCACTGAGCGCAAGGCATCGTTTGAGGCGCCGCTGTGCTTCGCCTCGCCCTTCATGTCGGTGCACGGGCCGGGAGTGGTCAGTGTGGATGCCTCGGATGCGCTGCAGGTGGGTGCTGCGCAGCTGGTTTGGGTGGTAAGGTGCCAGGGCACACATGGGCCTCCTGAACTGCTCACCCTTGCACCTTGCGCACACTGGGGCAGCGGAGTGTGTGTCTGGCCGTCACCATGTGCCCACTGCACCTGCTTCCCACCGCCCGCCTCCCCTTCCCATCCACTCATATGCACAGGTGCACAGCCTGCCCGGCCTGGAGACTCTGTGCCGCAAGCAGCTGGAGGACAGCCGGGTGCTGGGCTTCCGCTGGACCGCCCACCCGCTGGCCAGCCAGGGCAGCGGCCCCGGCGGCAGCGGCATTGCTGCCGGCTCCATGTGCTGCTCACTGGATGGGCAAGTTGTGCTGGCTAGCGCAGCCAATGAGATTGTGCGGCTGGCGGTGGTGGCTGACTGTGCGCTGCCGGCGCCACCAGCTTCGCTGTACAACACCCGGCTGGCAGCCGCAGCGCTAGAGGCAGCGGCACGGCGGCTGGGTGTGGGGGCGGGGGGCTACCCAGCTCGCCTGGACAGCCAGGCAGTGCAGCAGCCAGCGGCGGCGGGGCAGCAGCAGGAGGGAGAGGCAGGGCCGGCGAATGCGTTTGGCCGCTTTTTCGACCAGGCGGCATCCACTATGACTGGGCTGGCCACCACAGCTGCTGGCACAGTGATGCAGGTGTGGGGTTGCTGTGGTTGTGCCCAGCAATGCCATGTCTCGAGATGCTCTGCAAGGGCTGCTTGCTGTGCCTCCTGGTTGCTGGTACGTGGAATTCTGCCTGTACCAACCCCCCTGCGTCCACTTTGGTCCCATCACAGGAGCTGGACCGGGCGCGGGCGGTGGGGCAGGGCGCCCTGCAGCGCATCGGCATCGAATCTGGTGGACCCTCGCGCAACCTGCCCACATTAGAGGTGAGCCACAGGGGTGTCGGCTAGTGTGACGGTGTTGAGGTTGCTGTGCTAACAGGCGATTGCGTTCCACATGCCTTGGCACTCTTAGTGGCGAGCTCTGGGCCTGAAATGGGAGTGCTCAGCTGCCGGCATGCTGCACCCGATGCGTTGAGCGCCTGCCCCGATCAAACTTGCTGCCCGTGTGCTCTCTGGCCAGGCGCTGTTTGCCACCCCCGTGGAGCCGCTGGATGACCTGGACTACATGCCTGAAGAGTGAGGCTCATTGCTGCCAGGTTCGGGGCGTGGGCAAGTGCAGATTTCGGCAACCGGAACTGCGCTGTACGGCAGCATTTTGCAGCGGCCCCTGAGCGGTTGACCCCTGAGCTGCATGCTCCGCGGCTGCCTGCGCCCTTTGCAGTGAGGAGGGCACACCTGTGTCGCCCGCAGCAGCTGCCGCAGCCGCAGCGGCTCCCGGCCTGGCAGGCCCAGCCGAGAGCACGGCCGCAGCAGCAGGCGCAGCGGGACCGTCCGGCAGGGCAGGGCTGAGCCGTGTGACCCCACGAGAGGCGGCCGCTAAGCTGAAGAACCTGCTGCCTGTGGTGCGCAGCAAGAGCGACCGCGCGGAGCTGCTGGACCGGGAGGGCACTCCCAGCTCCCCGGCGGCGGCGGCGGCAGCCAGTGCACGCAGCGGGGCAGGCGCGGGTGCTGCTGGCGGCGGCGCGGCGGCGGCCACCAGGGGCAAGGTCTTCACGCGGACGGCTTCGGAGATCAAGCGGGCCTATGGGCGGCCGGGTGCCAGCAAGTGAGTGCAGGGCAGGGTAGGTTGTACTGAGTGCATCAGGCGGGCGGGCCATTTCTGACTAGGAAGCTCCCCACCTGGCTGAATTTGCTGCCCCTGCATTTGCTTGTGATTGTGTCGCCTTTCGGCCCAGTTCATGTCACATCACAGCGCACCCCCTCGCTGCCTGCCGCAGGTCGAGCGATGTGCGGGGCGTGATGGAGCAGAACCGTGCCATGCTGGCGGAGCGCGGCGAGCGCCTGGCTGCGCTGGACGAGCGCACTCGAGAGATGGCGGACGACGCCGAGGACTTTGCCACCATGGCCAAGCGGCTGGAGCAGCAGATGGCCAACCGCAAGTGGTGGCAGCTGTGAGCGCAGCAGCTGGGCGGAGGGCAGGCAGCCCTGCGCCAACTGCAGCTCAACGTCATTTTTAGTAGCCAGACAATGCCACGCGTCGGACACTCTGCCACGGCAGGCCCGGCCACAATGTGTAGTGCAGTCTACTTTCTTGTTTTGTTGAGCGTGAGCAACCCCAATAACCCAAGTCCGCTATATACCCACCCCTGCTACTGTTTGATGAGAGCTGTAAGTTTGGATGATCGACAGTTGGCCAGCGGCAGCTCTGCTGGCACGCGGCGCAGCGTCTGCAACGGGCATGTGCCGTCAGCTGGGCATCTGCGCCAGAACTGCCGCCCCACCCGCGATCCCGAGACTTGACCTCATCTGTTCAACAGCCGTGCGAGCAGCCAGAACACCTGCGAGCGCTGCGCCAAGAGCGGCGGCGAGCAGGAGGTCCCCAGCACGCCTGCACTTCGATCCATCAGTTGCAGGTGAATGCCAGAATGCATAATTTGACATGCGCCAAGCTGATGGCGCGCCCGACCGGCCAGCGCCTCTCGCGCAGTTGCCCCGCGAGCGCAAGCCAGGCTTTCGGACGCTGCTGTCAAGCGCGTGGAGAACGATGCAGCCAAATGCGCACAACAGAAAGCTGACAGCAGGCAGCATCACCACTTGCCGCCGCCGCCACCGCCGCGTGACGTGCTGCCGCCCCATTGCCCACCAGGTGCTGCCCTGAAGGCTTGCCACCAGCAGGAGCCATGGCAGCCAACGGCACAGAGAATGGTACTGAGCCGCGGCAGTTCAACGATGTCTTCTCCAGCCTGCCCACCACCGTCTTTGAGGAGATGTCGCTGCTGGCGGCCAAGCACCAGTCGGTCAACCTGGTGAGAGAGGAGAGCGAAATGGAGCTGTGAAGCACACGCTGTCGGCGCTGCAGCTGGGATGCTCGCTCTAACGCTGCTTGAGCGGCGAAATGCAGCATGCACATTGTTCAACAGCCCGTGCTTCATTGCCCGGCCATGCACATGTCCTCCCTCTCTGGCGCTGCGCAGGGCCAGGGCTTCCCCGACAACGAGCTTGAGGGGCCGGAGAGCATGAAGAAAGTGGTGGCCAGGTGCGGCTGGGGCTCTATCATCCATGTGCCAGGTCAGCACTGCTGCCTGGTAACCACCCGTGCAAAACACAGGCTGCACACACAGTCGCCAGCAACCGCATCGCTGCTGCTATCCCTACCTGCCCGCTGCTGCCCAACCTCCCTGCTGATGCTCAACCTCCCTTTCTGCTGCCCAACCACCCCCTGCAGCTCGCTGTACGAGCACTCCAACCAATACCCTCCCATGATGGGCGTCCTGGAGCTGCGCCAGGTCAGCAGCCGGTGGCAGCAGCACATCCGTTCTGCCAGCTTACTGGTGCTTTCTGCCAACCCTGTGTAACCCCTTGAGGGTGTGTGGCCTTGGGTGTGCTCGGAAATGGCGACCAGCTTCTTTCGCCAATGCCAAACCTGCACCGCCACACCTGCAGGCGGTGGCGGCACACAGCGGTCGGCATGCGGGCATCCCTGTGGACTGGCAGTCGGAGACACTGGTGACTTCAGGAGCAACCGAGGCCCTCGCAGCCGCCTTCCTCGCGCTGCTGAACGCTGGGGACGAGGTGAGCATGTGTGGCCGCAGGCTGCGGTTGGCAGAGTGCAGGCACGTGCCTACCAATGCATGATTGCCTGACTACCCCACCCACCCCCTTCCGCCTCTCAATGAGTGCCTGCCAGCACGCCCTTTTCGGCCCCCAGGTCATCTTCTTTGCGCCGCTGTATGACTCGTACCTGCCCATGGCACGGCGAGCGGGCGCAGTGCCACGGTGAGCGCCATTGCATGCCCACACACTGCATGCCGCTTGCATGGGGAGACAGCCAGGCGAATGCCATTGCGGCCCCTTGGCCGCTGCTCTGCCTCCGTTCATGTGGCCTGCAGCAGCATGCAGCTGGAACATGGACGCTTACTGGGCAGTCTGTGCCAAAAGCAGGCTGTGCACAGGTCGCTAATGCCTCCATCCATGTGCCGCTACTGCCCCGCAGGATCGTGCAGCTGCACCCGCCCAGCTGGAGTGTGGACGCTGCAGAGCTGGAGGCAGCATTTAGCCCCAAGACCAAGCTGCTGGTGCTCAACACGCCGCACAACCCGACCGGCAAGGCGAGCGCTGGGAGCGCTGCCTGCTCGCCAGCTTCCATTGCAGGCGCCAAAGCTAGCGCTTCACACGTTACAATAACGTGTGTTTGCCTCCTGTGCTGCCACATCTGTACCTGTCTCCCGACCTCTGCAGGTGTTCAGCGGCGCGGAGCTGCAGCTGATTGCAGACCTGTGCATCCGGCACAACTGCTTGGCACTGCTGGACGAGGTGTACGAGCACCTGGTGTTCCCAGGTGGGCTTCGCCATCCAATTGTGGCAATGCGGTGTGCAGGTGTGCGCCACCCAGCACCGACATTGTCTGTGATGCAGTTTCGGTGGGCCCGCTCTATCTGGGACTGCATTGGCACCCTGCCCCCGCCCTCACACGCCTGTGCCCTGCCCCACCTCGCAGGCACGGAACACATCAGCCTGCGCAGCCTGCCGGGCATGGCGGACCGCTGCCTTCGCATCGGCTCGGCCGGCAAGACTTTCTCTTTCACGGCGTGGAAGGTGGGGAGGGCTGATGCCAGTTGACAGCCGCAGATGCAGGCACAGCGCCTTGCACAGCGCCCGCCACAGCGGCACTTGACAGGGCAAGCAGGCTGCGGTTGCAACTGCTGTCCGGTGAAACTGAGCGCACTTGTCAATGCTCTGCCGCGTACCCCTCCACACTGTGCATCCTTTCGTGCAGGTGGGCTGGCTGTCGGGCCCTGCCGACATGATCAAGGCGGTTGCCAAGGCGCATCAGTTCATCACCTTCACCGTGCCCAGCAGCCTGCAGGTGGACTGGTGCAACAGCTTCTGCAGCTGCTCGCTGGCGGGGAGGTAGCTTGCTCTATGGGCTGCCACTCCCGCCTGCCAGCTTGCATGGTGTATCCATCGGCGGTTGTGGGTGCCCCATTCCTGGCTGCTCTTGACCAGACGCCAGCACATGCACAACACCACATGCCCCCCTCTGCCCCTCCACCCTCCCCTCCACAGAGAGCCGTGGCATATGGCTTGGACAGCGAGCAGCCCTTCTACTGCGGCCTGGGCGGAGTGCTGCAGCAGAAGCGGCAGCTGCTGGAGCGGCAGCTTGCAGCGATTGGCTTCCGAGTGCTGCCGGCTGACGGCACGTACTTTTTGGTAGCCGACTTTGCAGGGCTGCTGCCGGAGGGCAGCGCCGAGGACGATGTGGAGGTGGGTGTGCAGGCTGCAGAGCGGTCGGTTGCGCACTGGTTGGTGCAAGCGCTCGCCAGCGTTGCACCCGCTGCCCGACAGGAAATGATTGGTGCCAGCATGCCTCTCCGACCCCTTGCTCACCCCTGCCGCGCAGTTCTGCTACCGGCTGACTCGCGAGGCAGGGGTCACACTCATCCCAGTGTCAGCCTTTTATGCGGACCGAAGCGAGGCGCCCCGCACCCTGGTGCGCTTTGTCTTCTGCAAGACGGATGCCAAGCTGCAGGCGGCCTGCGACGCGCTGCGGGCCTACTTTGCCAAGCAGCAGTGAAGTGGCTTTGAAGCCTCATAGCATCCGGTGGGCAGCGCAACCAGCGCGGCTTGCGTCCTTGCACGAGCCGCAGCAGCTTGCTCTTGTGTTGCTGCAGCTCGCCACGCCATACTGGGCAGCAGCTCGCTGTTACAATCATCAAACAAAAGCTACCAAAAGAAGGGCAAGGTGTCAGTACAAATGAACAGGTGCCTCAGAGATAAGTGGTTTGGTTGCAGGCCATGAAATGGGCGGGTACGTTGGTGTATGGGGCATTTGGCAAGGGGCCAATCGCAGCAAAGGGCCAATCACATGGCCGCGTAGGGAAGGGACAACTTGGGATCATGCATCGTTGCAGCGCTTTCTGCGGCCCTCATGCCACAGCATCCTCAGCCGGCCGAGCGCACAGCCGCTTCAGCCACTCGTAGGAGCAGACCTGTATAGAGAGAACGAGTGCATACCAAGATGTTGATTGGCACAGAGAAGAGAAGGGCATCAAGAACAGCCGGCTGCAACCACAGCGGCGCTCAGCGCCAGGGGGCAACATCAACCGCTTGCCACGTTTCGGCGGTACCTTGCGATGCAACAGCACTGTCACACAAGCTACAGCTTCAAGACCTCACCATGGTTGTGCCCCAAATGGAGCTGCTGGCCATGCGGGGTGCCACCCCGCGGAAGAAGCCGGCCGCACCCTCAGTGTGCAACAAGTGGCTGGCCACCTGTCGCCAGGTGGGCCGCACTGCTGCTGCCTCTGCTGCTGCTGCTGCTGCGCCTGCCACTGCCCCTGCTGCACTGCCGCCGCCGGCTGCCGCCGCCGCCATGGCTGGGGCACCCTGCGCGGCAGGCGCCGCTGCAACTGCCGCTGCCGTGGCTGCTGCGCCGTGGGCACCTGCCGTCTGCAGCCTTGTTTTCACCACATCCAACGGGTTGGTCAGGAAGGCGCTGGTGCAGCCGGTGAGGATGCCTGCTGCGCCTTGCACGGCCAGAATCTCGCCCTCGCTGTGCCAGTGGTGCCCCCGCACCCGGTCCACCTGGTGCCACAACACCTGCTGCCAAACGCCGTAGCTGCCCCACCTGCAGGCAGGGGAGAGAGGGCGCAGGGCAGCCAGCTGGAGTCTCAGCAGAAAGGTAAGCCAATCAGGAGACAAGTGGACTGGCCGTGCTGCTTGTGCTCCATGCGGCTCACCAGATGGCCAAGGCGGGCACAAGCATGGCCACAGCGCACCAGCCAATCAAACCAGTGTGCAGCCAAACACGACAGGGTAACTCTCGGTGCAGCTCTCACCAGATGGCTGAGTTGGGCACAAACATGGCCAGCGAGGCTCCAAAGCCGCGGTACAGCCCCCGCACACCCTCCGCTGCCACAATGCTGCGAGCCAGCGCCAGGCCGCTGGTGTGGTGGCGGGCTGCCGCCTCCGCCGCAGCCGCTGCGCGTGCGTTGGGGTCGGCTCCGGGCGGTGGGCCGCCGCCCATGATCATGAGCCGCTGGGCCACGACATCGATGGGCACCACAATCATCTGAGAGGACAGGCTGGCCATGGCGCCGCCCACAAAGCTGGCCGCGCCCACTGCTGCGGTATCGCCGAGATCGAAGCGGTGCAGCATGGAGTTGGTGACCGACTTGGAGAGCTCCAGGGTGCTGAGGTAGACCTGCGGGGTGGGGCATAAACAAAGAGCAGGGAAGTGCCTGTGGGTGCAGGAATCCCCAGCAGCTCTCAGGCAGCTGGGCAGCTGGGCAGCGCTCGTGCCGCACCATTCACCAGCCAGCAGCCAGCACCAGCAGCGGCGAAGCAGCAACAGCTGCCGCAGCAGCGCGGCAGCAGGCAGCGCGGGAGAAGCAACGGCATCAGCAAGAGCAGCCACAGCAGGCAGCGCACCATGCGGGCGGGGAACATGCCGCCAATGACCGTGCCGAAGCCCTTGTACAACCCCCGCACTCCATCATGGGCCACCACGCCGCGAGCTGTCAGGTATGCTCCCTGCAGGCGGTGCAAAACATGGCCATGCGCTATCAGGCAGCAGCGCAGCTGGCCGGGCCGGCATGCATGCCGGGGGCAGCAGCACGCGGGCTCGACCTGACAGCACCCACGGCAGCGGAGCAGGTGACATCAGCCAAGCGGTTGACATCAGCCAAGCAGCGGCAGCGCACCCGCCAGGCAGACTGAGAAGCTTTGCAGTTTGTACAGCACCGAACACGTGGGCAGCAGAAGAGAAAGGGGGAGAGAGGAGCCAGCCGCGCACCCGCAGACCCGACTGGGAGCCCTCCAGCGCCATCTGCCGCGTCTTGATGACCGACAGCGGGTACAGCATGGTGGTGAGGCCCTGACGCATGACAAGAGGGAAGTGCAGGGTTGGCAGCAGCAGAGCACGGCTCGGCAGCACAGTGCGTGGCAATGCTGAGGCAGAAGCCTTCAGCGCTAGCACCGGCAGCAGAAGAGAGAGCGGCGGCAGCTTCGCTTCCGGGCAAGATGCGCTGTACGCGGCCGCCAGGCTCACACTAAACAGGCCCGCTCCCACAATGAAGAACTTTTGCTTGTCCAGCCTGCAGGCAAGGAGTACGCATCGGAGGGGCGATCACTGTGGCAGGCGGCAGCGGCGGCGGCAGCGGCGGCGGCAAGGCATATAGCCATGGCCGCCTGCGCACACGCTGTGCTTCAGCTTAATAATCAACAGCAGTGGCGGCGAGGCCTGGTACGCTGGAGCGGAGGAGCAGGGTGAGAGGTGCGCTTGCAGCAGCGCTGCGGGCGGGTTGACCGACGTCACAGCAGCCTGTGATCGCGCACCTGCTCCAGTCGATGGCCGTCTTGTCGACCGGGCCCGCCATGTCGCCGGCTGACTTGAGGGGGGTGCGGCGAGGCGGCTGCGGTAGCAGGCGTGATATGGGTTGCGACGGGCGGCCTCCCTGCAAGCGGAGATGAGCGACAGCGGGGCCAATGCGGGACTCTTCGCCAGCATCCATGTCGGCATGACGCGCTGGGAGGGCGCTCAACCCCGATCGCTCAATCAACGCCGTCCACACATATCCGAGGCCCAATTGATAGGGCCTCAGGAGCTTGCGGGCATCAGGACGCCCGAGCGCGCAAAGCAACGCGCGCACAGCCCAGCAGCAGCCTCTCCCACCAGCCCATGTCGATTGGCTGCCATCGTGCAAGCCCGATGGTGCAGCTGGGCAGCCTGCAGCTGGGCCGGCTACAGCCCGTCTGGCGGGCGCTGCGGCTGGGGAGCCGGGCGGCCCTGGCGGGCCGCTCACTCTTGCACCAGCAGGTGAGCATTGCATTTGTGGCGCTTGCAAGGGCATAGCCGCTGCAGCTGGTTGCCGCCGCCTGCCGCCGCCGCCGCTGCCGCTGCCGCCTGCCGCCACCCACCCTGCTCCATCATTTGCTGGCACCGTCTCCCACCCTGACCTGCAGCCACAACAGCTGGCCCCTCGCCTCAGCACCGCAGCCTGCGCAGCCCAGCAGGTGGTGGTTGCAGCGGCAGAGGCAGCAGCGCCGGCGGCAGGCCAGCACGGCGTCCCGCTCGAGCTGCAGCTGCACAACACAATGACCCGGCAGAAGGAGGTGTTCCGCCCTCGGCCCGGCCAGGACAACCGCGTGTCGATGTACGTGTGTGGAGTGACGGTCTACGACTACAGCCACATCGGTGCGTTGCGCGCATGTTGTGGGTTGGACAGCTGCTGCCCCATGCCACTGCTGGACGCCAGCGGTGGACGCCGGCGATCATGCGCCACCCTGCCAGGCTGTGCTGCCGCCGCGCATCGCTGCTACCCGTGCCATGCCGATGTGCCGCCCTATGATTTCAGGGCACGCCCGCGTCTATGTTGCGTTTGACGTCATCTACCGATTCCTGCGCCATTTGGGCTACGACGTAAGTGCCGCATGCATTTGACGGCTGCGGTTTGTCGCTGCTGCGATCCGTCTGCTGCTGTCGCTTGCTGCGTCATCTGGGCTATGGCGTGGGCGCATCTGTGCTGCCGACTGCTGCCATTGTGGCCGGTGGTTGTATAGCTGCTGCTGCAGGAGGGATGCTCCATGCATGCCAGTCACTCGAATCGGCTCATTGGTGTGTGCATGCAGGTGAACTACGTGCGCAACTTCACAGATGTGGATGACAAGATCATCGCCCGGGCGGCGGCAGTGGGGGAGGACCCGCTGGCGCTGGCGCAGCGCTTCATCCATGAGTTTCATGCCGACATGGTGCGCTCATTGGGCATGTGAATCACCTGTCTGCAGTGGTCGGCCAGCGCCTCGCCCATCGCCAGGAGGCAGGCAACGGTGGTTGCCTCCTCCCCGCTGCGCTGGCCGTGCAAGCCGCGGCGGCATCCAGTCTGGCGCAGGCACGGTGCAGATCGGCATGTGCCTCCTCCACCTGTGTGTTGTGCAGGAGGCGCTGGGCTGCCTGCGGCCCAACCTGGAGCCCAAGGCAACCGACTTCATTCCCCAGATGGTGGCAACCATCCAGGTGTGTTTGCCCCACACGCAAGAGAGCCGAGGGCTGCCAAGAACGCCGTAAGGCTGTGGGGCTGACGGCGCTCTCGGGGTCGGCGAGTGCCGCATGCCAAAACTGTTCCTAGTTGGCAAGTGCTCACGTGCCACTCATGTCCCTGCTCCACTGCCATCTCCTGTCCTGTGCAGCGCATCATCGACAACGGCCACGGCTACGCGGTGGGCGCGGACGTCTTCTTTGACGTCGCCTCGCTGCCCGGCTACGGCAAGCTGTCGGGCCGGTCGCAGGTACGAACACACTGCGGGGTGTGGCTGTGGTTTCGCATGCTGGATGCCGCAGTGCGGGATGTGCCGGTCGAAGCTATCATTGCTCAGCTTGTGCCCTTGCCCATCCCTGTTGCCACTTTCACCTGATGTGCTGCGCTGCTACCCTCCCACGCTGGCACACCAACCATGCTGCAGGAGGACAACCGGGCAGGCGAGCGTGTGGCGGTTGACGAGCGCAAGCGCGGAGCAGCCGACTTTGCGCTGTGGAAGGCAGCTAAGCCTGGGGAGCCCACTTGGGACAGCCCTTGGGGCCCGGGCCGACCGGGTGAGTGCACTGCATACAGCTGCCTTGCTGCACGCTGCTGCCGCCTTTGCTGCCCACTCCTGCCAAAGCTCTGTGTGCCTTGCAAAGCCGCGTCAGTCAGAGCAAAGCAGCGGCGGTCAGAGTTGCTGCCTGGCGACTGCCTGGCTGAATGCTGACCACCCAAACCTGTCCTCTCTGCTGCGCCCATGCAGGCTGGCACATTGAGTGCAGCACCATGATCCGGGAGGTGATGGGCGAGCAGATTGACATCCACGGCGGCGGCAGGTGGGTGGGCGGGACAGCAGACTGCCTTGCACATCAGGATTGTCTTTGCTCCTTGGCACTGCATGCTGGGGAGTGAGGTTCGGGCTCTGTGGCAGTGACTGCCAACAGCACGCCCGCTGCAACAAGCACGGCGAGCTGCATGCCCTCTGAGTGATCCCTTTGAACCCCTATGCATGCTCTCCGCTACATGCAGGGATCTGGTGTTCCCTCATCATGAGAACGAGCTGGCGCAGTCGCGAGCGGCAGCCGGCCCCTGCAGCTGCGGCCATGACCACGGCAGCGGCGGCAATGGCAGCAGCAGCAGCGAGCGGGACGACTTTGTGCGGTACTGGCTGCACAATGGTGAGTGTTATCAAGCCTGATGGCAGATGCTGTGGCATGCAGGCTGCTGGGTGCCCAGCCTTTGCCTGCCCCGCCCCTGCTGCCTGCTGCTCGCCCCCGGGCCTGCCAACCAGCGTGCACAGCCTGATGCCTGCAGCTGCCCTGCTCTCTGGGTGCAGGCTTTGTGAATGTGGACAGCGAGAAGATGAGCAAGAGCCTGGGCAACTTCTTCACCATCCGGTGCGCTGGCAAGGGTGGCATGCTCCACCTGCATCACCGGGTCTGCTGATGCAGGTGTTCATGCCTGGACTCTGGTGCCTGGGCATGCAAGCTGTGGCATGAATGCCACAAGGCACAACTGCTAGCACTCTCACTCTGCCTGCCTGCAGGGACGTGGTGGCGCGGTACCACCCCCGCGCGCTCCGCTGGTTCCTGGTCAACACCCAGTACCGCCAGCCCATCAACTACACGCAGCGGGCTCTGGAGGAGGCGAGTGTGGGCAGCGCGTGGTGCTCCCTGCTCTGCTGAGCTTGCTCTGTGAAGGAGGTGCAGCATCAAGCCCATCTAAGCGCTGCATGGGGCAACGATGGTCGGGGCTGCCCAGCTGCCATGCAACCGCCTGTCCGCACTCGGAATGGCTGCAACCCCTCGATCACTTCTGTGCGCAGGCCTCCGACCGAGTGTATTACCTCTACCAAACCATGGCAGACATTGCTGAGGCGCTGAGCAGCAGCCCCGAGGGTGCAGCCGCGCTAGAGGACGCGCAGCGGCAGGTGGCGTCAGCCGCCGCCCCGCCCCAGGCGCAGCAGCAGGCGGCTGAGGCTTCGGCGCAGCAGCAGCAGGAGCCAACGGGCAAGGCAGGCAAGGGGGGCAAGAAGGCAGCGGCAGCAGCTGCCAGCAGCCCTGGAGTGGAGCTGCTTGCAGAAGTGCGGGCAGCTCTAGCAGATGACTTCAACACGCCGCTGGCCATTGCCGCCCTGTCGGCGCCACTCAAGGCAGCCAACGACTTCCTGCACACCAAGAAGGTGGGCCTGGTGTGGGCGGGTATGCATTGGCCCACATCTGGCGCCTGCCATGCTTGTGGCGGTGTGGAGGAGACGCTGCCCCGGAACCTGGCGCTTCCTGCGCGCTGCTTCTCCTCCCATTCGCGCTGCTTCTCTTGCAGCCAATCTGCCCCGGCACGCCTGGCCTGCCATCCCCAAACCATACGCAGGGCAAGAAGGCGCCTGGCCGGCTGCAGGCGCTGGCCTCCTACCAAGCCGGCCTGCAGGCGGTGCTGGAGCTGCTGGGCTTGTGGGCGGAGCAGCCGGCGGCCGTGCTGGGGGAGCTGCGCGCGTTGGCGCTCACGCGGTGAGGGACGGGTTGCCAGGTTGGGGTGGGTGGGCGGTTGCGAATAGTCATGGTGCAGGACATTTCCACTGCCACTTGTGCGGAGACAATCACACCTGGCAGGATGCTGTTACTGGTGTGTAGCATGCTATGGATTTGCCACTTGTCAAGCGGCCCTCGTTGCAATCCATGTGCAGGGCGGGGCTGAGCGAGGAGCAGATAGCGGCAGCGATTGAGGAGCGTGCGGCGGCTCGGGCAGCCAAAGACTATGCGGCATCGGATGCGGTGGGTTGCTGCGGCTGCTGTTATTGGTGCAGATGCAGCGTGATGCGCATGCTTTCCGCCGGTCGCCAGCTTGCGTGCCCCGCTTGAAACCTGGCGCCCGCCTGCCTCCCCTGCCCTTCTCATGCAGGTGCGGCTGCGGCTGGAGGCGGCAGGCATTCTCATCATGGACACCCCGGAAGGCACCACCTGGAAGCCGGGACCGCGGCTGCACGTTGCAGAGGAGGAGAATGCGGCGGCAGCAGCGCCGGCGGCTGTGTGAAGGCTTCGCAGCGCATTGGAGTGCGGCGCGCACAGCAGTGGCGGCGGCCCCACCAACAGCCCTGCTCCGCCCGGCTCGATGTAATTCGATTTGTTGTGAAGCTCTAACGCCATGCCGTTCGGAATTGGCAAGCTTCTGAAACGGGTCGCTCCAGGCAACAGGGCTGACGAGGCGGAGCTGCTGCAGTCCGGCAGCCTGGTGAAGAGCTACACCGTGGAGCGCCGGCTCGGCAGCGGCCAGTTTGCTATCGTGAGCAGTGGCCCTGTTGGAAGCCACGGCACCCGAGCGGGCCACTTTCGGGGGCCATTCAGCGGCTGGAAGCATGCGCAAATCGGCTCCAGGGAGTGCCGGGCAGCGCTGGCCGGCAGCGGGCTGCAGGAGCCAGTTGCTGCTGCTGCCGCCCGGCGGCGCCGCCCTGCAGCTGGCGGTGCGGCGAGCATGCTCACCTACCGCTCCCGCCCTCCGCCTGTGCAGGTGTACAAAGTGCAGGCCCCCGATGGCGGTGTGTACGCGCTCAAGCAGGAGCGGTTCGGCGACATGTCGCATGCCGACAGGTGGGCGATGTCCTGCCGTGAATGCACTTGCCCCTGCAAGAACCGCTGCCGCCGCTGCGGCGTGGAGCCTCTAGTCTGCCGGCAGCTCACCGCAACCGGCGCTGCACTTGATGACCTTTCAGGGTGGAGGCGCTGAATGAGCTGCGCCTGCTGGCCAGCCTGCGCCACCCCAACCTGGTGCAATACAACGAAGCCTTTGTGGAGGTGGGCCGGCAGACGCATTCCGAAATGTGCAACCGTTGCCGCCTGTGGCGTGCCGCATAGACACCTCAGCCATTGATGCTGTGGCAGCGGCAAGCCGTGCTTCTGGATGCCTTGCTCTTCCCCAGCTGCGCTGTCGCCCCAAGCTTGCAAGCCCCGACATGCCTGCATGACGACACTGCCGCTCCACTGCTTCACCACACAGAAGGACCGGCTGTACATGGTGATGGAGCTGGTGGATGGCGGGACGCTGGTGAACGTCATTCGGTGAGCGGCAAATGGCCCAAACCCTATTCCACGTTTGCGGTCCTGCATGCGTCGTCGGGCCTGAGCCAGCCGGTGCGTGCGCTCCGCTTGCTGATCCTGTCCGCCTGCCTGCCTCGTTCCATGCAGCTCGCACGCCGCCCAGAAGCAGCGCATCCCGGAGGCAGCCGTCTGGACGTATCTGCTACAGATTGCGCGCGGGCTGCAGCACCTTCACAGGTGGGCGGGGAGGGTGCAAGGTCGCTCAATGCTGCCGCCGCCGCTGCCGCCGCTGCGACGGTCGCTTGCCAGCTGATAGCCTGCGGGTTTTAATCGCTGTCGCTAGCTTGAGCTTGCCCTTCCCAGTGCCGGTTGCTGCTGGTTGATCCAATGCCTCGCCCGATCTCGCTCACCCTGCTCATGCCCTCACTGCCCTCACCCGCCCGCCCCCCATGCCTCCCGCAGCCACTCGATTGTGCACCGCGACATCAAGCCCGCCAACCTGCTGCTCACCGCTGCTGGTCTGCTCAAGGTGGCGGACCTGGGAGTGGCAGGCCAGCTGCGCCCAGGCGTGTGCGAGCACCTGCAGGTGGGGGCTGCTGCTCGTGGTTGTTTGTTGGTGCCATAGGCAGCCAGCCAACCTGCATCCTGGATGGGAAGGGGCCAGCTGCGCCCCGACGTGTGCGAGCACCTGCAGGTGGGGGCTGCTACCTGTGTGGCTGGACTCTCACTAGTGCGCATGTGCCTTCCCTGCAGCGACCTCCTGCAGGGGTGGCGTGCACAGCTAGCATGCCATCAAATCCTACCTCCCATCCCTTGATGCACAGGTGGGCACAGCTGGCTTCATGTCTCCGGAGGTGGCGCGTAAGCAGTGCCAGGACTTCACCAGCGACATCTTTTCGTTGGGCGTCACCCTGTACGAGTGAGCTTGCTGCCGAGCAGGGTGGCCGCTCTGGCCTGAAGAGGTGGCAGCACCTGCCCTGCCCCGGCCTCGGCCGCTTCTGGCTCGCCTGCGCGTACGCTGCTGCTTTATGTACCTGCTACCAGTCTTGATTGCACTCCGCCCCTGCCATCCTGGCAGGCTGTGCATGCTGCGCTCGCCGTTTGGAGAGAAGAGCGAGTCGCAAGTGCTGCAGGCGCTGCTGGCTTGGAGCGAGGGTGATGCTGCCATGGCGGCGGCAGCCAGTATCCCTCAGTACAGCCGCGAGCTGCAGGGCCTGCTGCAGTCCATGCTACAGGTGAGGGGCCGCGCCAGGGCACAGTGCGCTAGATCTTTTGCCCTAACAAACAGCTGTTGCGAGACGTGCGGCAGTGTGTGGCATCACTGCCTGAACTGCTTTCGACATCGGTGCAGCCCCCTGCAAGGCTTCTCGCCTTTTCACCTCCAAACTGCAGCCCAAGCCGGAGGCGCGCCCCACCGCTAGCCAAATCCTGGCGCGCCACGGCACTCCCGAGCGCCTAGCCCGCCTGCCGGTGCCGCCACCACAGGACGTGTGCGGTCGGCCGTGGGCTGAATCGGTGAGTGTGGAGCGGGGGTGGCAAGGGGACTCCCCTTGTGCGTTGGAGGCATGCGTTGCAGTTTTATTTTCAAGCGCTCCTGCTCTGGGCAGCCTGCCTCTGCTTGCTTGCTGCGCTGCTTTGCTGCCGCCGCTGCCGCCGCCGCTGCTGCCGCTGCTGGTATACTTGCCTCACCTCCACCTGCGCTGCCCTCCCCTCTGTCCGCAGCAACACTCGCCCATCCTGCCGCCCATCCCGCCAACCGCCGACATGAATCAGCTTGAGACTCACCTGCCGCCTCCCTGCTGCGACCGCATCGCGTGCCAGTCGGCAGCAGCCAAGGCAACGTGATGGCTGCCTGCCTGCATGGCTGGGGCCGCTTGTATTGAAGGGCGGGCATGCCGTGGCAGCCATTTTTAGGAGCGAGTTGTATCTGCGCATGCGAGTGAGTAGCACGTCCGCCTGTACCTGCGCATGCGAGTGTTCCGAAACCTTTCGCGCCCCCTAAACGCACTGTCATGCGCGCTGAGCCCATGCCCATGATGCCGTACTGTCATCACACCTCCACAATTTTGCGCCTGCACCCAACGCATGCTGCCTGCTCTCTGCCCGCCAAGAGCGAACCCCAGGACCATTCCTTTGCATTTTATTGCTCCATAACCGTGCTGCCTGCCGCATGCAACCGCAGACACTCTGTAACTCGGCTTGAACTTCACTGCATGGCTGGCAGGGTTGCATCTTGAACAGCAGGCGCAGGGCGGTGGCATGCATGGCATTTATGTGTGCAGATCCACAGAAGACGTTGCAGGATGAATGAGTGGTAGGACATAGTGAGCGCAAAGCAGGGCAGGGCAGCGAAGCAGGCACAGAGCATAAAACGAAAGGCGCAGGCATCGCTCAGGTCAAGACAGAGTAGTTTCTGAAAGGGTTGGGAAAGGGTTGGGAAAACACTTGCGTCCGTTGATGGCAGCACCCTCGCTGGAGCGCTGTGCCGTCCGTTGTGTGAGCGCACTCAGCCGCTGCCGGCTGCCTCCACCGCTGGCGGGCCCGCGGGTGCTGCCACCGGCAGCAACACAGCATCGATGGCATGCGCTGCTCCGGAGCAGACCGGCAGGTCGCCGGCAAGCACAGCTGCTGAGTTGCTGGCACCCACAAAGCGGGTCTGGCGGCTCTGGTTGGATGCTGCACCAGCCGTGGGCCTCACTTGCACAATCAAACTTAAGCGGTTGCCCTGCGGGGGCAGAGTGGGGGCAGGGCATCGTGTGTGGGAGGGGAATGCTGGCTGCGCTGCAATTCCCTGCATCGTGGCACAGGTCCTGCGACCATGCAAATCAGCTGGGCTCAGACTGTCGGCTCTCGGCCCTCAGCCTCCGGTCCACCTGTGCATCCCGAGCAAACGTGGGCAGGCTCTGCCCGTCCACCAGATCTGCCAAACGGTGCACCCCTTCCAGCGTTTGGTAGGCCAGCAGGGCGGCGGTGGCGCCCGGGTTGGAGAAGAGCGCCCGCACTTCGGCGGGCGCGGCCTCCATTGCGGTGTTGGTGGGCACAAGGATGGTGGCGCTGCTCAGGGCGGCACTGGGGTCGCCAAACTGGGCCTGCCATGGAAGGAGGAGAGAGACAGTGCGGTCGGACAGTTAAGAAACCCAGACAACAGCAGCATGAGTCGGCAAACTGGGCCTGCCACTGGGAGGGAGCAAGCCTTGGGGCAGGGCTTGGTGCAAGGCTCGGCGCTTGTGAGCGCAAAGGGCCGGCAGCATCGACAGCAGGCAAGCAAGACGGCTGGCACTGCCACGACTCATCCACGAAGCAGCAGGCCGAGAGCAGCTCAGTGAGCACGCACCAGCACACCACTGCTGTTGACCATGCGCGCCCATGCTGAGAACTCGGGAGTGGACTGGAGGAGCTGCACGGTGGGCACACAGCTGCCACTGCCGCCGGAACCAGTAGCACCAGCGCCACCCTGGCCAGCTGTGGAGGGCTGGGCAGGCCCGCCGCCCGGCTGGGGCAGGGTTGTGCCGGCTACCAGCTGCTCCGGGGTAAGGGGCAGCAGCGGGGTGTCCACCACTGCATGGGATGCGCGGGATGGGTGTCAGGCTGGCTGGTGCACAGCAACCGGCACACGGTGTGGAAGAGCAGCAGGCAGCGCGCAGGAGGCTGCCTGCTTGGGTCCCAACAGGATGCATGCGCATGCAGGCTGCAAACGCGCCATGCAGGCTGCAAACACGCTGCGTCGACCGCTTAGCCTGCGTTGCGGGAATCTCTGTCCATTGATTGTGTAGCGCACCATGGATGTAGCCCTTGCAGGTCGCCAGATCGGGATAGATGATGCGGGCTTCGTTGGAGGGGCCCACCAGGGTGACCTGCAGGGAGGCAGCGCATGAGGAGACTCTCTTGTCTGTCGGACAGGGCGGGTAGCATTGCAATCGCTGCAAGAGGCTGGCAGCTAGCGCTGCAAAGCCACCAGGAGATGACCACCCAGCAGTCAGGTAATGTGCGCCGTGCAGTTCAAGGAGCAAATGCCGCATTTCCCTCGCCCACCTGGCCGCCGGGGGGCCTCTTCACGGTGTAGTACAGCCGCTCGCCCTGCGGGGTTGCACGACTGCAACGGTTGGACCCTGCCACCAGGGAGGCCCTCAGACATGCTGTGCTGCGCAACCGCAGCATGCTTGGTGAAGCCACATGAAGCACACTCCTGGCCTGGCAGGCGCTAGGCTCCTGCCCGGCTGCCAACTGTAACACCCTCGGCACCGCCGGCACTCGCCTGGGCGCTGAAGGCAAGTGTGGGCAGTCGTTGCCCATCCACCATCTCCTCAGCGCGCAGCGCGGGCGTGACTGCAACAGGCAGGGGGTAGAGCGGTGCAGTGCCACGCAGTGCGTGAGGCTGCGCCAAATAGCCCGGTGTGGTGCATCTAGCTCTTCCAAGTGAAAGTCTATCGTTCATAGGGCACTGCACCACCCTCAACAGGCAGCGGCAGCAGCAGCAGGCGCAGCAGCAACAGACTTTCTGCACTCACACAGGTTGAAGGCAGCCAGGGCGCGCAGCGCTTCGGTGCTGCCGTACAGCGCCTCTTGCACGCCGGGAGGGAAGCTGGCCAGGGTGCGGGCAAGTGAGTCACCCGAGGCTGCAGGTGTGGTATTCCGGATAACGGCGGTTGACGTGTGTTCCATGAGGCAGCGCTTAGGCAGAGCGGCGTGTGAGCGTAAGTGTGGATGGGTAGTCCGGCAGAGCAGACAACCCAGGCGCATGCGCATAAGCGAGTGGCAAACGATGAGCTTACGCAGGACGAGGCTGGAGTTGACAGGGATCAGATCCTCAATCTCTCCCTGCGGCAGCATTGCAGATACAGACGGCAGTGAGTGGACATGCACTAACTGCACTCATCCTGAGCACAACTGCCGCTGCAGCACGACCCAGTTGGGCAGTCTCCACGCACCAGGGTGGCAGGCGGCGTGCCCCTGAACACGCCAAACGCGGGTGTTTCGGCAACCACTTGGCGGAATGTCTTGCACCCGGCGACACCCTCAGCTGCTGGCTCGCCGGCAGGAGTGAGGCTCTTGGCTGCTGGGGAGGCAGCACCAGCAGCCTGCTGTGCACCAGGAGCGGCTTCGGTGGCTGGGGGCGGGGCACCTGCGTGGGCGTAGTCTGAAGTGCAACAGAGGAGTTGGTGGAAAAAGCTAGCACGGTTCCTGAAACCGCTCAAACCACGAGGCAAGGGCTGCATAGCTCACACGTGCGCCGTCTGCTGCATCGCAAGGCACAGCTGCTGGAAGGGACGGTCACCTGCACCCGGCACCAGCGCAGCAGAGCCAGTCGCCGCTGCTGTGGCCGCTGTGCCTGGCGTGAAGCGCAGCGTGTCTGCAAGGGCCAATGATGCAAGCACTCAATCCAACGAACGACAATCGGCATCAGTGACGTTAGCTCGACGCCCACCGCATGCCGTTGATGCTCTCAGCGTGCCCAGCGCACCGTTAATGATGTGGACCACAGCACGCCCGCCACACACCGCCAGGTCAGCTTCTAGGATGGCTGCTGAGCCGCCCGGGGCCACCATGTACACATCAGTGCCCTGCAGGTAGGTGGAGATTGCAGAGATTGCAGGTTGAGGAGATCGCAAGGTCAACGAATGGAATCGCGTGCCTCGACAGCTGCAGCCCATGATGCCTGGAGCAGAAACCGGACAGGGTTGATGAGCATGCAGCGGGCGTGCCCCTGGCCATGGAGCGTCAGTCTGAGAGCCGCAGCTTACTGTGGGCTGCATGTGGGGCAGCACCCCCACAGTCAGATTGTGCTCTGGGTTCTCAGTGGGCAGCGAGGTGCCGTTCAGGGCCTGCCGGGGTGGGGGAGTGCAGGGCAGGCTGGATCAGCATTCTCCTCCCAAGTGCTGCCAGCTCAAGTACTGTCCAGTGGACAGCCGGCAGCCGGGCAAAGCACATGTGCATGCATGCCGACTGTACAGGTGGGCCGTCATGACGCACAATGCCGAGCAATGCTGTCAACGAGGCGAACCACCCCACCCAGCCCCAGCCAGCTCACCCGCAGGTCTGCCAGTGTCTTGCCCTTGCCAGGCAGGATGTGGAAGGTGCCCAGCGCCTTGAGCAGGGCGGGGTCTTGCAGGGAGGAGCCCACCCAGTTCTCAGTCAGGCCTGCAAGGGGAAGTGATTGGCGGGGCGGGGGAAGTATAAATGACGCACCGGCAGCCACTCCTTGCTTCATGCACCGGAGCTATGCAGGGCCTGCAGCTGCCTCAGCAGCACATAGCGCGCCGTGGCCTGACACACTGATCAAAACAGGCTCCCCCTCCTCTCACCGACAGCGATGCGGGCCTTGAGCGCTGCATCAGACGGCACAAACCAGGTGCCCTCAGTGGAGCTGTCATTGGCCTCCTGAGCCAGGCCAGCCGTGTAGAAGAAGCTGCAAGGGAGTGGGCCGGGTGGGAGAGGCAGTTGCTCGGCAGCACATGAAGTGGGGCGGTGTGCTGCTATGCGTGGATCTCGAGCGGAAACTCGACGTGCTGCCTGCCGCACAGCGCTGCTGCTCTGAGGGAAGCACCATAGGCCAGAATTCGATGCAACTTGCCCCACCCTCACTTGAGCCACACGCTGCTGGGCAGCTGCGCCTGCTGCACCGCCGCGCTGACGCTGGAGGCACAGGGCGCCGGGCCGGGCTTGGAGGCGTTGCGAGGCGGCAGCGGCCTGCACGGGTGGGTGGGCAGACGACCGGAGGAGATGCTGGCTAACTCGAGGCGCAGCCTGCGACTGCGCTGCCTTCAACACCACACCAGTGCACTGAAGGCATGCCCGGCCAGAACCGCGCATCAAGTCACCTCCCCTCCAACCGATGCAACCCTAGCTAGCTGCTCACGTGATGGGTCCATCGATGACAAACACGGAGCCTCCCGAGCAGCTGCGGAAGGGCCCCGCACTGATGTTGGCCACCGCCCCGTCCTCTCCCAGCAGCTGGATCGTCTGCAGGTAGATGGTGCAGAGGGCTCGGCTTTGCAGGGGCGCGTTGGCACGGCGACAGAGGCATGTGGCTGCCACAGCCACATGTGGCTGCCGCTGTGTGGGTTCGCCACGTCTCAGCCAGCACGGCAGCGGGAGGCCAGGCGCTGTTGTGCCAGCCAGGGCTGCCCGCAGCCGCCACACCTGCTCTGCTCCATCCTGGCCGGGCGGCAGCACGTTGACGATCAAGAAGTGGCCAGCACAGCCGGTCTCCAGGCGGCTGCCGTTGCGAGCAGCCAAGTCAGTGGCGGTCATGTCGCCCTGCAGAAGCCAGTGTGCAGGCAATGCAGTCGGTCCGAGCATGCAACGGCAGAGAACACGGTGGATTGGCAAGCAATGCCATCCCATTGTGGGACTGGGCCAGCAGCAAATGGCAGGCCAAAGCAACCGCTACGCTCAACGCAGCCACCTAACCACCCAGCGGCTCGCCTGCACAAACATGTAGCCTCCCAGGCAGTTCCAGGCCTGCATGCTGAGCCCCGGGGGCAGGCCGCCCACAGCCGGTGGGCCCGAGCCATCAGGGGCGCCATCGGGTGGGGGACCGCTCCCAGGGGCACCAGGACCACCGGCGGTGCCATTGCCACCACCAGCAGGGCTGCCGGGGCCAAGGCCGCTGGGTGGCATGGGGCCGCCCCCGGGGGTGCCGGGTGGAGGGAGCAGCTGCGGCAGACGGCGGGAGACAGGCGGACCGGGTTGGTGGCCGGTCTAGTGGCGCAGGCAGTGCACTGCGCGGCATCACACTTTGCTGCACGCTACCCAGCATCCATTCGATTCTGATTTGCTGATGCTGCAACCAGGCATGCTTGCTGCACCTTGGCATCGGCGGGCACCAGTGCCGGGTCCATCCAAGCTGAGGTGGAATTGAAGGCTAGCTCTGCGGCAGCTTGATAGGCAAACGGGGGACACATGCCAGTGGTCCAAATCGACATCCATATAGCAAGCGCCTGGTGCTTGCTACCTCACTGTGGCAGCAGCAGCAGCAGCGGCAGTAGCAGCAGCAACGGCGGCAGTAGCAGCAGCGGCAGCGGCAGCAGTAGCGGGACAAGCCCTGGCTGCCGCTGCAGCTCATCGCATCCACTCGGTGCAGCGTCGGTCCCACCCGCGTTGGCCCTGAAGCCAGCTTCCGAGGGCACAAACACAGTGAACTTGCTGCGAGGGTCTAGCAGCACGCTGCTCCAATTGGTCTGCGGTGCCATGAAGCGCACCGCTCCCGCCTGGGACCTGCGGCAGTGAGGACAGCGGGCAGCAGTTGGGGCAGAGCTTCTGCTCCGCTGCAGGGCTTCCTGGGGCTCCTTGAATGATGGCAAGCGTGCACGTGCTGGCCTGCTGGAGATGTTCTTGGCTGCGCAGCCACCTCCATGCAGCAATATGCTTGTTCCATGCAGCCCGGTGTAGGCGGCCCGGGGACATGCAGGCGTCCCCACCTGATTGCCTCCTGTAGGGTGGCGCTGCAGTTCTTGCCCGCAATCGCAGAGGCCAGGGGCTCATGCAGGGTGGAGTTGATGACATAGACTGCGGCAGGAAAGACAGCATGAGGCGCACGGGGACAGGCAATGCATCGACAGTCAATCGCAGATTGCTGAGCGGCAGCGTGTGTCAGGGACATTGCAGTGCTGCGGAGCCCAAAGCAGTTCTTGCGCGGTGGAGTAGTTGGCGAACCACTCACCCGCGGTCCGGTTCTGGCAGGTGGACAGGTCATCGATGATGGTAGCAGAGGAGTTGGTGCCGTTGACGGACAGGGCGATGGATGAGGGTGAGCCCTGAATGAAGACAGGGCAGGGGGCGCACGGGGAGATTGCGGGCAGGCATCGCAGGGCGAGCATAGAGGGCCGGCACACCTTCAAGCGCGCAGCGAAGAGCGAAGCGCTGCCCTCAGCTGAGCACTCACCGATGGGGACGGCACGCTGTGCACGCTGAGCCGCCACTGCTCGCCCGCCTGGGTCTGCAACACCTGCCCATCCATAGCCGCCAGCTGGGATAGCGAGAAGGCACGAGGCAGGATGTAGATGCTGGCGAGCTGTGCGGCAGAGGCGCGAGGCGCCGCGCTGTCGCTGCTGCTGGCATTGGTGCCGCGTGCTTCGGTGGCATTGCCAGGCGAGCTGGCGCTGTTGCCAGTGGCATTGCTGGGAGCATTGCCACTGCTGGAGGTGCTGCTGTTAGCTCCAGGGCCCTGGAATGCCGCCACTTGCAGCGCAGAGCTCTGCGCGCATGGCCAGGCATGTGGCAGGCGAAGGCAGCAGCGGTTGTGAAAACCAGCAGCTCACGCATGCTTGCCTGCTCAGCTGCACGCTCCCCAGCTGCATGCCTGCCTCACACCAACGCACCACTCCCGCCAGCTTTCCCACCTGCCAGCCCTTACCCTTCCTGCGGACCACTCCCCAATCTTGCCTGCATGGCGAGGTCAGTTGGCGCCAGCACAGTCACATCTGCAGTTGGGTCCTCAAGCCATGGCACACTGGCTGCCTGCAGCTTGGCAAACGCGCCAGTGTCGTTGCGCAGCTGCAGCGCGATCAGTGGGTTGGACGGGCAGTTGGCGGCAGTGAAGCGGGCGGCGGTGGTGCCGCCCGCCAGGCTGGCATTGGCCGGCAGGGCGGTGAGCGGGCCCTGGTCGGACGCCGCCTCAACAGCTGGGGCAGGGATGAGCTGCACAGTCTGGGACCTGCGCTGCCCCTCCTGCTCCTGCCGCTGCTGCGCCAGCGCTGCTCGGATGGTAGCCTCGCCGGCTGGCGCAGGGCCGCCCTCGGCACCAGGGGCTGCCGCAGTGGTTGCAACCGACGGGGCGGCGGTGTGGGGGGAGAGGCCTTCCAACGCCACAGAGTAGGGCACAATGGAGGAGAGCGGGGAGGAGGGCTGCAAGGGGGAGAGGTCGAGCAGCTAATCGGCAAGTTGACTAGGCGTGTTTGATCCTATACATCCAATACACCGACGGCAGCTCACAGGCATGCGGCCCTGCGTATGCAGTGCCGTGCGCTCAGTTGTCCCCAGGCGCTGCCACCCACCAGCAGGACTGTGTCCACCACATGTAGCACTGCCTTGCAGACCAGAATGTTGGAGCGCAGCAGGCTGGCTGACGAGGCGTAGCCGCCGATGGTGATGATCGGGGTGCTGCCATTGGCCTCGCTGGCCGGGCCGGTGGAGGAGATGGTCAGCAGGGCACCGGGCAGCTGCGTCTGCACCTGCTGCCCGCCAAGCGGGAAGCGGGCTGCAGGGCAGAGGGCGGGGGGCGAGGGAGGGAAAAGGGGGACCGGTTTGCGAGCCACTGTGGTTGTGTGGTTCCACGGCATGACTTGCGGTGCGCTGTGGCTGTCCCCATGCTTTGCCTGCTGTGCCTGATGTGCATGCCACAAGTCATCGCCCAGGCACCAGCCCTTACCCAGGTCTGCAAAGGCCAGGGGCTGCAGGGTGGCGTGGTAGGCCGCCAGGCTGCCCAGCTGCTGCGCGCTGCCCAGCAGCTGAGCCTCGGTGAGCCCCTCTCGGGACAGGAAGGCACGCATGGCTCCGTTGTTGGGCACAAACACACTGAACATCGGCACAGATGCTGCAGCAGGAGCGGCGGTGATGTTGCTGCCATCACTGGCGGCTGCATTGCCGGTGAGGTTGGTGGCCGCCGAGGTGAAGTTGAAGCCGGAGAGGGCCAGCAGGGAGGAGAAGAGGTTGAGGTCGGTGGTCGAGCTGCAGGGTGGAGGAGGCGCGGTTGGGCAAGGCAATGTTGCGGTCGTGCAGTGCTGCAGTGCTCCAGTGATGCAGTCACGAAGCAGGCCTAGCTAGCTGCTATGTGCCGACGATTGCCTGCTCACCTGAGGTAACTCTGTACATCTGTTTGGCACTGGGTGGGCGCTGGCGGCGGGGCTAGTGCAGCGGCCTGTGCCGCGCTGGCGTTGGCGGCCGTGAGGAGGCTGGACAGGGCAGAGGTGTTTTGCTCCAGCATGGGGGCTGGGGCT
>VIYQ01004021.1:0-15185 GCA_009928355.1 Chlorella sp. CH2018 | reverse complement strand
GGGGGCTGGGTGGGCAAAAGGGGTGTGGGGGCTGGGTGGGGTTAAGGGGTGGGGCTGCTGGTACCCGCTTGCGAGGCATGCATGCATATGCTGGGCTCTGCCAGAGGGCATGGTGTGTGCGTGTGTCGCCCAAAGGAGGATGGGCGCCAGACGCAGGCTGGCGTGTGGCGGGCACATGTCCCTCTGCTGGCGTGGTTTCACCTCACCAGCTTGCACTGCTGCTGCTGCCGCTGTACTGCCTGCCAGGCTGGACATGGGCACCGCGGACGAGCTGGCGCTGGATGTGCTCATCAATGCACTTTCAACCTTTAGCAAGTGAGGGCGTGAACCGCCGTGGGGTACAGGGTTGTTTCCAGGAGCAGCCGTGTTGCTGCCACACCTGCCTGGCGCCACCCTGCAGCGCCTGTGGCGCATGGCGGCTCGCGCTTGCCATCCCAAGCTGTTCATGAGTCGAGCATGGAAGCAGCTGGGCATCACGGCACTCGCGTTTCAAGTGCTTGCACTGTGACTTGCTGGTCGTCGCTCGATACATAAGCCTCCTTCTGGTCATGCACCGCAGGGAGCAGCTGGGCATCAAGGCACTCGTGTTTGGCGGAGAGAACGAGGACTGGCCGGCGCCGCAGGTGCGCAAGCACATGCTCACTCCTCCGGCTGCTCACTCCTCCGGCTGCTCGGCCTCCCACTGCTGCTGCACTCAATTTCCCATGGGTGGCAGGCAGGGCTGCACAGCTGCTTCTGAGCGGCGGCATCAGCGCTGGCTGAGGTCCCAACTGCTGGCTGCCCCCCACTGCTGCCTGATGTCACGAAGGGCCCTGCGGGTGGGGCTCTGCTGTGCCACATACCTGCACTTCCGTGTTAACGACACAATTGTGTGCCCCCCTGCAGCGCGACGAGTTCTTGCCTGAAGTCACGATGGACCCGATGCGAGGGCCGCGCCGCGTGGGCGCTCGCCGCGGCATGGCAGACGACGATGAGGATGAGGACGAGGATTTCGAAGATGAGCAGGACCCGTTCATGCCATGAATGGCGCCTGTTGACTGCCGATGTGCACCGGCTGCATGGGCATGTAACGGTTATGTGGGACAGTGCGCCATCCGGCGAGCGGGAGGCTGGGGAACCGGCGGGGACATCGAGGCCATGGAAACACGCATTGAGCAAGGCATCGTCAATACCTTAGCCGCAGTGTGCATGATGGAAGCGTGTATGCCTCGATGGCTGTGTGACCAGAGGCAGCTGGTGACGCACGCGTGCACAGGCTGCCAAGGGTGGCTTGGGGCACCTAGTGCCTCTGCTGCTGCAGTCCCGGCGGCGCTCCTAGCAGCGATTGCGTGGGAACCAAAACGCAGTTGCCCTCCGTCAACAGACCATAATTCAGTGGTCTCGTTGCCTCTGTGGCTGTGCCGCTTGTAGGTGGCGGTGGGGGTGGCTCCGGTGGCCGCCGGGGGAGGCACACCGCGGCGGCGGGCGCGGGGCGGCCCTGCACAAGGTTCCCAGTTGCCGCCGGCCTCTTGCGAACGCTGTTCATCGCTGCCCTCCACATTTGCAGGGGCTTGCGCGCAGCGGCAGCCCCCTGAAGCTCTGCATGAGCAGAAGAACCAGTGGCATTGGCAGGGGGTGGGCACAGCGACCTCCCAGGTTGCGCAGGCCGCTCTCCGCGTTGCTCACTGCCTCTGGGTGCTTCGTAGAGGAAATTGCGGCGCCACCAGGCCCCGCAGCGCCCCGCTGCTGCCCCCGCCGAACGCGACCTCACTGCCTGGGCAGCGGGCGCCATGAGCGACGACGAGGATGGCGCCATGAAGCGGCGCTACATGCGGTGGACCGGAGAGTGAGTGAAGGTGGCTGCGGGAGCGGCGGTGCCCGACGCCCTCGGGCTGTGGGGGTCGCTGAGCGCTCGTTCGCCGCTCCATGCGACCCATGCAGGCTGCAAGACGCTTATCTGGACGCCCTGGAGCGCTGCGGCGGCCTCCACGAGGCCCGGCCCAAGGCGCTGCTGGACATGCTCCAGCCGCGCTTCCCGTACCTCACACTGCAGGTAAGGGGTCGGGGGAGCGGGATGGACGGATGGGGGCGGGCCCTGGGCCACCCCAGAGGTCACCAGCCATCCCCGCCGTCACCGCCCCTGCCGTCACCGCCGACAGTCATTTGCAGCGCCTGCCCTTAACCTGCGGACTTGCTGTGCTTCTGATGGATGCGGAATGGCACCGAGGTGCAGCGAGAGCACACTGCACGTCCTGCCGGCCGCCAGCCAGCGCTTAGCAGCAGCCCGACAAGTGCCCGCCCCTCGCTGCCGTTCTGCCCGCCATGTGCAGAATGTGAAGAACCACCTCCAAAAGCAGCGGACCAAGGAGGCCAAAGCCGCGGCGGGCGGCCGCCGCAACTCCGCCTCCCGCCGCTCGGAGGGTGAAGAGGAGGACTTGGATGATGCCGACCCAATGGACAGCGGGGAGGGGCCGATGAGCGGCGGCGGCGCTGGGCCCGCGCCACCGCGCGGCGCCCCCGCCATCTGGCTCTCCGACAGCTGGGCAGGCCCATTGGTGGGTGCTGGGGCAGGGTGGCACAGGTGGCGGGCTGGTGGGTGCTGGCAGCCTGCACTGCACCTCAGCCAGGGCTTGACTGGCTTGGGTCAGCAAGTGCGGCGCTTGCTGTGCCGGCGCCGCTGCCTCTGTGCGTAGGTTGGTGCATCAGCTCGCTCGTCGGCGCATCAGCTCGCCGGGCGGCGCATCAGCAGCCCTTCACCCAGGTGGCTGCTGCTGCCCTCGTTCTGCAGTGCGACGCAACCGGCGTGGCGCCCGGCAACCTGATTGACCTGGCCAAGCGCGCGCTGGCGCTGACTGTGCACCAGCTGGCACTGTACCGCAAGGTATGCGGCTTGTGCTTCGCTTGGGTGGTGGATGCCCCTTGGTGCTGGCACGCCTGTGCTGCTCTCCCACCTTGTTCCTCAGGGGTCGCAACAAGCGTCGTCAGGAGCCTTGACACGCTAGTTGGAATGTCCTGCCAGTCTGAACTGCATCTGCTGGGTAGCTTGTGCAGCACGAGAATGGGGCACCCTCCTGCCTTGCCCATTGTGCCGCCACCTGTTTACACCCGCTGCCCGTTTCATTCGGCGCTCCTTGCAGCTGCTGGGGGAGCTGGAGCAGCATGAGGAGGACCACACCCTGCTGGTGGCAGCCCTACGAGACGACCCCTCCGGCCAGACCATTGTGCTGGAGGCGCAGCGAGCGGCGGCAGCCAGCGGCGGCCCGGGCCTCAGCACAGGCCTCAGCGCTGGCGGCGGCGGCCCCGGCTCAGTACTGACGGGCACCACGTCTGGGGCCGGCGGCGATGAGGCGCGGGCGCTGCGGCTGCGCCGCCTGCTGGCACGCCTGCTGCCTCCTAACCCCTTCAGCTCCGGTCCTAAGGCGGAGGCAGCCATGAAGCTGGCAGCTTGGATGGCGGCTGTGTCGCGCGACGGCGATGGCGGCAGCGTGTCTGCCGGCTCGCATCTGGGAGGCGCCGGCGATGTGCCGCCGGGCGGCCGCCGCGCCAGCGCTGGCCCCGACGGCCCGGTGCGCGCCGCGTCCGGCCGCCAGGGCGGCGCGGGGGTGGAAGAGATGGAGGCAGAGGGCGCGCAGCCGCGGCGGCGCAGCAAGCGGCACAAGCCACTGAGCGAGCTGCTGGCAGAGATCCCACTCCAAGAGCCGCTTCGAGCGCCCGCTGCAGCACCCGCCCCCGGCGTGCCCACCATGCCTGGCCAGGCGGCGGCGGCGGCGGTCCAGCCGCCGCCCGCGGCGGAGCAGCTGCAGCAGCTGCTGCTGGGCACGGGGGGTGGGCTGGGCGGTGATGTAGGCGGAGACCCTCTGGGGGGCGCCCTCAGCCTGCTGCTGCAGCAGCACCTGTCGGCGGACCAGGCGCAGGCGGCGCAGGCGGCCATGGAAATGGATGATGACTCGCTCATGCTGCGCGCGCTGGATGCCCAGGTGGGTGCTGCATCGACCGTGATAACCATGAAGCTGGGTGCTGTGCACTGGATGCTGGGTGCTGGGTGGTCAATGCCGGGTGCCGCAACGGATGGGGGGCGATTTGCTCATGTTGACGTCCTGTCCGGTGAGAGGCGTCGCACGTGCCCCTGGCAATTCCTCTGCCCTCCCCTCCCTGCTCTCCTGGCATACAGATGAGCAGCCTGCTGCTGCAGAGCGTGAGCAATGCACTGCTGCGGTCAGCGCAAGAGGGCGGCGACGTGCCTATGGATGCTGCAGCCGGCGCAGCCGGTGGCGCTCTTCCAATGGAAGGCGCTGCTGCCCCTGGTGGCGCCGCAAACCCCGGCGGCTTTGACGCGGCGGCGGCCCTGGCGGCGGCAGGCCAGCTGCAGCTGCCGGCCCATTTCCAGGACGCTGTAGCCGCTGCGCTGGTGAGCCTGCACTGCAGCTGTATTGGCAAGTGCACAGTCATGCCTGCTGGGGCAGCAGCCGGCAGCCGCGTCTGCAGAGCCAGCTGCGGCACGGACTATGTCTTCGCCATCTGCATGCAGTGTACGGCGGGAGGCAGCCCTCAATTCTGCCGCCCCTTGCCTCCGCTCCCAACCTGTCCTTGCAGGGCGACGACCCGCTGTCCACCGCTGCGGTGGACATCTCTGTGCTCCGCTCTTTCCTGGACATGCTGTCGTCTGGAGGCATCACACCCCTGCCCAGCGGCCAGGCGGGTGCTGCCCCAGCAGCGGGCGAGGCGGCGGCGGCGCCTGCTGTGCACGACCCCGCACACGTGCCGCCGCTGTCTGTGGCGGCTACCGGCATGGGTGGCAGCGGCAGCGGCAGCGGCGGCAGTGGCCACATGGGTGGCGCCTTCTCGGCCTTCAAGCCAACCGGGTCTGGGTCGGGCGGCAACGGCGCTGCAGCGGCAGACGGCGGCCTGGGCAGCGGCGGCGCCAAGCCCGACAGCTGATGTGCTTTTTGCTCCGTCAAGCTCCTTGCAGTACCTGTTATGCCCACCATTCTTTCTCTGTGTGTGGTCTTCATCAGCGTTTTTCATCCCTGCCACCATGCATGCTCAGTTGCGTCCGTTGTGGCCGCGGTGGCTATTGTTCGTTGGCTGCCTACCACTGTCATGCCACTCCTACTCTCCCTGTGACATGCCACTGCTTCTTCGCAAGTAGAACTACAGTTGTGGAGGCTGCCGCCATCGGTTGGTAACCGCCATGCGGGGCACCGGCACTGCACGGCGTTCGACCGCAGCGCAGCGCCGGCGGCGGTGCAGCATGCAGGGCAGGCGGCCGCTCTCCGCACCCCCGCGGCCATACCCGTAACTCCCCAGCACCGCGATCAGGCCCCGGCTCGCCGGCAGCTCCGTTCCATGGCCGAGCGCGCTGCGGGCCCCTCCCCAGTGGCCGCGGCAGCCTGATGAAGACCTTCAGCCGTCGCACCAGGAGCCTGGCATCGCCATCCCAGCCGGAAAGCCGCGAGCAGGAGCAGGGGGCGGCCGAGTCCTTCCTGCTCAACTCTAGCGACCCTTTCTTCTTCCCAGAGGGCCAGGAGGCGGTCAAGCCGCGATCCACGGCGCCAGCGGCCAGCCCAGCTTCAAAAGGCGGCGGCGGCGCTAGCGGGCGGCGGCGGGCGGGAGCCGCATCCCCGGCCAAGGCGCCTGCAGCTGCGGCCCCCGGCAAGGCCCCCGGCCCCGGTGCAGCGTCAGGCGGTGCACGGCAGCAGAAGGCAGCAGCCACCGGCAGCACAGCGCGCAGCACTCAGCCGGCGGCCGCCAAGCAGCGGGCTGCGACCAAAGCTGCAGGCTCGCTGCTGTCGCATCGCAACTCCTCCAGCAGCCTGTTACAGCTGCAGCAGAAGGTGGAGGACGGCAGCCAGAAGCAGCAGGCACCCACAGGCGGCAGGTCCTCCGTCCGCAGCAGGCCGGCAGGCGCGCCACCAGCGCCAGCGGCAGCGGCAGCAAAGCCAGCAGGCACCTCGCCTGGCAAGCGCAAGGCGGCAGAGACAGCGGCTGCGGCAGCAGCAGCAGCAGACCCAGACGGCACTGACACTTCGCCCAGCAAGAGAATGAAGAAGGGCGGCAGCAGCGGTAGTGTGCGCAGTGGGGCAGCAGCAGCAGCAGGGGCAGCAGGGGCTGCGGCGGCAGGCGGGCCCGCCAGCGGCGGTGCCGCCCGCCCAGCTGCGGGTGCTGGCGCTGGCGGGGGCAAGCCAGCGGCTGGACCTCGGCCAGGACAGCAGGCGGCAGTGGCGGCAGGTGGCCAGTCAGCCCTCACCCGCCTCGTCAACCCTGCCGCGTTGCGCGACCAGGCGGCAGCCACAACTGTGGTGCAGGCGCAGGCGCTGGGAGAGCAGCAGAGCATAGCGTGAGGAGTGCATGGGAGTGCATGGGGCGGTGGGCAGTGGCCTGCAGCCTGCAATTGGGTGTTGGATTAAGACTTACCTGCGGCCGAATTGCACTGTGTCAGGAGGAAACGAGACAAGTTGGCAGTGCCGTGCTGCCTGCATCTTGTCTGAAGCGTGCCTGGAACCCCTCACATGCCTGACCTTCCTGCCAAACCCTCTTCCAGCGACGATGCGCTCTGGGCGCTAGACGGCCTCTCCTCTGGATCAGATGCGACAGTGCGGGACAGCCTGGCAGCGCTAGCAGAAATCTGCGCCAGCCGGCGCGGTCGCCTGGCACTGCGCAGCGGCAACGTGGCTGCCGACATCCTGGCGGCAGCAGGTGCGCAGTGCCTGCTGTGCCTGCTGCGCATGCTGTGCACGGCTGCTGTGCACGGTTGATGCGCGCCTGTTGCTCCTACCGAGGAGCTTACGGCTCCTGGTGACGTGTGGCAGCAGTGCGTTAAGGCGCAAACTTACCCATATCGCTTTCTTTCGCTTCCGATGCATGCCAGGCGGGCTCAAGGTGCAGCGTGACCCGGTGCAGGCTCTGGGGCTGGCCACCCTGCTGCTGTGCTTCTGCCAGGTGAGTGCCGTTCGGTGGTGGAGCAGAGTCCCGGGAGGCTGCTTGGGACGTTGGGGTGTCTTGCGCTTCTGTCAGGCCTGGGCCGACTGTGCTGAGGCGCATGGGGGATGCAGTCCCCATCCTACCACCGGTTGTGCTGCTTAGAACGTTAGATGAATGCCGATGGTGCCAGCACACGGCCTGCCCTCTCCTCTGCCAGGCGGACGCAGATGCAGCGCTGCTGGGGCGGCAAGAGGTGGCGGCGGCGGCGGCGCAGCTGCTCAAGGTCGGTGTGCTGAGGGAGCTGGCGGTCTTGATAAGATCCTGCTGTCTGGGACTTGGTTTTGAAAGGCCATGCCATCAATGCTGGCATTCTCCCCCTGCAGCTGTCGAGCTCCCTGGACGTCACGGCAGACGGCCCTGGAGCGGTGGGCAGCAGCGCGGCGGCCACCAAGCTGCTTACAGTGCTGAAAGAGCGGCCCTACTGTGGGCAGGCAAGACGGCTCTGGGGTGGATGGCGTGCTGGTGCCAATGTCTTTATTTTGTGGTCGTGTGCTTACGCTGTGGGTAGTCCGCAGGCTGGCCATCCCAAGCGTTATGACACGTGATGCGCTGTTGGTAGACAGCATCGCTGCCAAATCACTTGTCTCTTTGCTGCAGCTGCCAGCAGAGGAGCGCGGCAGCCCCCTGGGTGTGGCGCTGGTGGCACTGTCTGGTGCGCTGCCGCTTGGCCTGCCCTGCACTTGCAAGCGCTCGGTGGTGGCGTGACACAACACGCTGGAGGGCGTGGCAAGCTGTTGATCTCGCATCATCTATTGCCTGGGCGGTTCGATTACCCGCAGGTGTGCTGAACCCTCACGAGGGCAGCCTGATCACAGACCCGCTCAAAACCGCGCTGCGCCAGGCGGGCGCGCTACAGGCGGCGGCCCAGGCGCGCTTTGCTGACCTGCGCTTTGCGTTGCGTGAATCTGCCTGCGGTGCCGCGTCATCTGCAGAGTGCACTGGCCACACCTGTGTTGCGCGGAGAAGTTATGTGCCGGCCGACCCGCTGTTCCTGCCGCGGCAACCCTTGTGTTGCTCAGGTGGCTGCCGACCATGCGCCGGCCCTGAGTGACAGCAGCCCTACCATCCAGACTGTGCGCTCGCTGTGGCGGCTGCACAAGTGAGGGCAGGGGGGCCTCGCTGCTGTGGGCGTAGCTACCACGTACCCTCCGTTGATCACTTTGCATTGAAGTGCCCGCCTTCCTATGGTGACCGCCTGGTTTTGCTGCCAACTGACCTGCTGCCACCTGGCCTGCTGCCTGCGCCACACTTGCAGGGCGCTGCTGCTGCTGGAGAACGCCTGCTTCGCCTGCCCTGACAACGAGGCGCTGCTGCTGGAGGTGCAAGTGCGCAGCGGCGTGGAGCCGCTCATTTCTACGGCAGGTGCGTGACCTTTCGTATCTAAACTCTGTGCATTGATCTCCGCTTTCACAACAGTGGTTTGGATTGTATCGCGGGATGTGCAAGCGCAGCTGCATTGAATTGGTCCATGTTCTCCCCATCCAAGCCGCTGCGCAGGCCTGGTCAGCTGGCTGGTGCAGCAGCTGGGGCTACTCTCTCGCCAGGCGCTGATCACGGGGATAAAAAAGGTGCGAAGGAGAGGAGGCCATGTGTGGGGGATGTCGGTTTGAGGCAGCCCGTCACAGGCGCTGCAGCTGCTTTCTTGCTGTGCCATCGGCACATGTCCTGTGCTGGCCATACCACCAATCATCACCCGCTGACTCTCCCCCGCAGGACTGCCTGCGCGCCCTGCTGGCTGTGCTGATGAACCTCACACAGAACAACCCTGCCGGCTGCGCCGCTGTGGTGGACGCTGGGGCGCTGGCGCCGGTGGCCGCACTGCTGGGCCAGATGGTCCGCGGCGGCCCGAAGATCAAGGGTGAGACTGAGCTCTCGTGGAGTAGAGTTGGCAAGCTTGTGTAGGGTTAGCAAGCTTGTGTGGGGTCGGGCAAGCATGCTGCAGCCGCCTGCCACTCTCTCAGCCTGCGCTGCTGCTGCCTGGGGTGCTTGCAATCTCACATCTCGAGTGGCAGCTGGCTCTGCATGTCTGTGCATCCGCTCACTGCAGGCGTGGTGGCTGGCCGGGAGGAGCTTGCTGTGTGGCTAGATGAGCTGAGGTGGGCGCCCTCGTATGCATTTTAGCAGCCGGCCAAAGCCCTGTGCATGCTTCAATTGGCGGTTAGGCAGCAAGCAAGCGCGCCGCCACGCAAGGATGGTTAGATACTGCTGCCCTCATTTCTCAACAACACCGCCTCTCGTGGCCTCCTTGATTCAGCGGCCATCTCCCATCCCGCATGCCATTCCTTACTTGCAGCGGCTGCCTGGCCCTGCTCATCAATCTAGTGGAGCACCAGCCGGCCTGGCGGGACCAGCTGCGCCAGCTGCAGCTGCCCGACACTTCACACGGGTGAGCTGCTTGCAATGGGCCTGCGCTGGCCATTGCGGTGGTGAACACGCCATTCACGTCGGGCTGCTGGTGCCGCTCGACTGGGATGCATTGGCAACCAATGCTCGCTGCCTCCCTGCAGGGGCGGCGGCAGCAGCGCCAGCAGGCTGCAGCTGGTGCCGCTGCTGTGCGCGCTGCTGAGGGCTGTGGCACCCCGTGCCAAGGGCGCCACCACACCCACTGGTGAGCAGTGTGATGTTGCCAGTCCAGCGGCCGTTTAGGCATCCTGTTCGTCTTGCTATTGCCCTGCCGCTGCAGCCCCAGCCCTCCCCGCCCCATCTCCCGCCGCTGCTGCCCCTATCACCTTCCCCTCCCGCCGTCCCCTACACTGTGCAGCGGCGGCCACCTCCCTGGGCCGCCGGCTGAGCCTGGGCAGCGGCGAAGTCACGCTGGACTGCCTGGAGAGCGTGGACGCTGGCGGTGAGCCTACAGGGCGCACTGGCAGCTGTTTGTGTGCTGTCTTGCACTCGATGCTGCCAATTGTTGGAAGCATCCCTAGTATGCAAGCCGTCTGCAGGCCAATGCGCAAGTTTGCAGTTTGCAAGCCCTCCTGGCTTTCCAATTACATGAGGAAATACCCCTGCAGGTGCCGCTTCGATAGTGGAGGCTTACGGGGCTATCCTGCTGGGCTTCCTCATACAGGCAAGCCTGCCAACGGGCACGCTGTCTGCGTGCTGGGGCGAGGCTTGCCTGCCAAACGTTTGCTGGGCTGCAGCTGGAGGCCTGTTCCTTCCCATGCGCTTGACCTGCTGAGCTTCTGCTGCTGGATTTGTATCGCTGCAGGACAACTGCGAGGCGCGGGCGCAGGCGGCGGCGCTGCTGCCGGGCGGCAGCCTGGAGCCGGTGGTGGCAGCGGTGGAGCGCTGCCTGCACTTCTACATCACCGCTGGTCAGTCGCGGCTGGTGGTTTGCCTGCCCTGCTTGCCTTCTCTTGCTCTGCTGCCTTGCGGCCGGCAGCCACGCCTTCCTCATCCCAACTCGGTTGTCCCATTGGCATCCCGATCTTTATGTCTGCAGGCGCCATGACCAAGAGCAATGTGGAGAGCTTGAGCGCCTTGCTGGCCTCCCTGCAGCAGCAGCAGCAGCAGGCCGGGGGGGCGCGGGCGGCCGGCGCTGCTGGCGCGGCGGCAACCCCTGGAGCGGCAGCAGGCGGCAGCAGTGGCGGGGGAGACAGCGACTCACTAAGCCCTGTGCTGGAGTGAAGCAGCGGCATTACGATACAGCACAACAATCAGGAGAAATGCAGCTGCTGAGGGGCTGGCAGGCCTGCTCACAGGAGCAGGCAGCTGCGGCGGCAGCGCACACACCAACCCTGCTGGACTGACAATTGCTTGCCACGACTTGCTTGCATCGCATTGCGCGGAATGCGTGCCGTGCGAAGGACATGAAAAGTGCATGAGCAGGTACACAAAGCCACAGGCATGAGACTATCAGGTAAAGCGTTCGGCCACTTTGCCACAGGAAGGAGCATCCCCGGCTAAGCAGCCGCGGCCAGGCCACAAGCAAACGTTTCTCCAGTTCCAATGCTGAACCAGTGGTGGCCGCCAGCAACCTGCACCGGCACAGACGTTTCGTTCAGCTTTCCATTGCCCAGAACGCCCTCTTCGCCATCGCCCCAGCACCAGCCGCCGCCCTCGGTGTCCACAGCGCAGGTCTCGCGATGGCCAGCCCGGATAGACTGGAAGGCCTGATCGCTGAGGACTTGCACAGGCGCCAATGCGTTTTCATCAACGCCGCTCCTTCCGTCGCCCAGCTCGCCGTGATCGCGTCTGCCCCTGCAGTGGCCATGAAACCGGGCAGCTGCAGGTTAGGCAGCATATGCAAGGGCGGGCAAGGTGTGCACCCTTGGAAGCTCTCAGTGTAGCGTGCTTGGTTTGGGCCTCAGCAGCAGCCCACAAGTGCCGGCACCACAATGTTCCAGCGTTGCGGCGCGCCCACTGCCGCTGACCAGGCCAACCAGGCTTACCAGCACCAGGCGCGCCCGTCCACGTCCACCCCGCATGTGTGTGCCGTGCCGGCGGACACGGTCGTGAAGTTGTGCTCGCCCGCCACCTTCACAGGTGACATGCTTTCCTTGTCAGGCACGCCGCTGCCCACTGGCCACTCCCGTTTGTGCCCCAGCACCAGGCGGCACCATCGCTGTCTACAGCGCAGGCAGCATGGTTGTTGCGGGAGACTGTGATAGACGTGAAGTTGTGGTTGCCAAACACACGTTCCGGCGCCAGTCGGTCGTGAGCTCCAGGGCCAGAGGGCCAGAGTCAAGCGGCGACTCACCCCCTGCGCGGTACAATTACAGAGCAGAAGAAAGATGGTTAGCTCTAGCCAGGCTGTGCGCACTGCGCTGTGCTGTGCAGCATGCCACGGCCGGCTCTGCCAACAAATGGGCTGTCTTCAGCAGCAGTGTGCGCTCACAGCAGTAAGCCGCGCCGTCTTTGGCAATACCACAGGCAGTGGATACGCCGGCTGCAATGGCACTGAACGTCAGGTTGCCGGTCACGGGAACAGGCGCACTGGCAGGCTCGCGGGTGCCATCTCCCAGCTCTCCCTGACAGATGAGCAACAGGCAGCAGTGAGGGGGGGATGTTTAATGCTCCAGCCAATCACGTGTCGCCTGCTTCTCCAGCCTGTCCATTTGACTTGCGGCTCACCCTGGGCATTGCCATAGCGCTTGTCATCGTCAGAGCATGACGGTAAACAGCCCGTGTAAACCGCCTCTACCAAAGCACCTCACCTTTTCGTTGCCGCCAAAACAGTAGGCGGCGCCAGCGGCATCCAGGGCGCACGTGATCTGATCGCCAGCCGAGATGGCGGTGAAGGCATATGCGCCCACAACCTTGACAGGCACTGGTGATATTGCGGTCCGCCCGCTGCCCAGCTCTCCGTCGCTGCCATCCCCCCAGCACCACGCATCACCAGTGGCGGTCAAGCAACAGGCGTGCAGCTGGCCGACACTCAGCGCCACAAATGGCGGAGCTCCAGTCACTTCCACGGGCGTTGAATGGTACGTTCTGTTGGGGTACTGAGGGCTGGTCGCTCCGATGCCCAACTTCTCGCTTTCAGGTCCCCAACAGTAGGTCACGGCTTCACCGGCAGAAGCGGCGGCCACACTGCATGCCGCGAGCACTGCTAGCAACCGGGCGCGCATCGCTGCAGCGAATGGGAGGGCAACAAGCCAATCGCATTGACGTAACACTTTTTTTTCATGCCAAATGCCCCAGAAATGCAGCTGGCTTGGAATCAGCCGCCGCATGCTGCGCATGCGGCCACCACCACCCGCTGCATGCGCCAGGCGGCATCCAACTGCTGCGGCGGCGGCAGGCGGGCGGCATCCATCTGCGCCGGCGGCGGCAGGCGGGGGCGGCGCTGCGTGCTACGCAAGGGCCTCCGATCCATCGACGGCAGCCACGACTCACAATTGGCACCGGGGGTGGAAAGGCGGGAGCGGGAAGGGCGCGGTAAATCGCCGAGCACTCTGGAGGGTGTCGGAGCACCTGGGACGCTCTGTTTCCGAGCTAATGCAGCATGGGATGTTTTTCAAGCGCTTCAGCAAGCTGCCCCGCAAGTCCAGCCTCGGGTCCCATCACGCTGCCGCTACCTGCCGCTGTGCGCCGTTCATGAGACGGACACGTCGTTGCTGGGTCTTTACAGAGTTCGCAAGATTGTTCTGGTAAAGAAACTGTACACCGCATTTACATGGACTCAGCATGGCATGCATGCATGCATGCATGCGCCAGAAGCAGCTGCATCAGGCCGGGCAGCACTGCTAAGTGGGAGGCGGCGCTGCTGCCACCCCGGAGCGACAGGTGGCAGCAGCGGCGGGGGGAGAGCGACTCGCTGAGCCCTGTGCTGGAGTGAAGCGGGTGACATGAGGATACAGCACATCCATAAGCAACCACAGCTGGTGGAGGCAGCAGCAACGGCAGCAGACCGCATGCTAGGAAAAGGGGTCGAGAGCTGGTGGTTTGGTGGGCGGGAACAAGATTCTGAAATGAGAAGGAAAGAGGGGGAAACAGCAAAGTCTGTCATTGAGCATGGCATGCAGAAACGTGTGAGCAAAAGTGTGGCTTTGCACAGGGCAGGTATTGCACGCGTGGCGTGGAGGCGCTTGGTTTTGTTCGGTTCTAGTCCATTGCACCCAGCGCCTGGCAGCTGGCTGCCGGCGACGACGTCGTCAGCGATGTGGAGTGGCAAATCTTGGCGTCAGAGGGCAGGCTGCCGTCCAGCGAGTATTTGGCTGCTGGGCTGTGGACACTGCAAGAGGCATGCCACGGCAGTTGGGGGGCAGCGGTCAGTGCGCCGACAGTGGCCCAGGACAGAAACCTCAGCTGCAGCTGGCTGGCCCGAGGCATCAGCTTTCATCGGCTGACGGGCTCAGGCTCACATGCTCGACCGCTTTGCATTGTTAGCCACCGGGCGTTGCGCTCCCTGCACGCCGCCAAGGGCAGCCCCCCAATGCCCACCTGTTCAGCCGCCTGGCGATGACCAGCAGCTGCAGGCGGCGGATGAGGATGTCGTGCAGACGCATGCGCTGGCCGGTGGCTTCAATGTTGTGTGCATCGATGAGCACAATGAGGAAGAAACTTTCGAGAATCATGGTGACAGAGTTCACCAGCAGCTGTGCCGTTTCGTTCCACAGCACTGCCGTGGCACCGATGAGCAGCGCGAAAATTAGTAGCATGGTTGCCAGCACTGCGCCGCGCGTCGCGCACAGCCGGCTGGTGGCCAGGCTGAGGCGTGCCATCAGGGTTTCCTTGTACTGGTGCGTGTGGTGCACGCCCGGCAGGCCCAGCTGCTTGAACACCGCCTGCTCCTCCGCTGCCAACCTGCACGGTGGAGGGGGGGGGGCCCATCCGATGGCGGTTGTAGGGAGGCACCGGGAATGGACTGCAGGTCGCCTGCACCTGCACCGGCCGAGCAGGCTGCTATCTGCATAAGGGCGGCACTTGTATGGGCGAGAGGGTCCCAGGCAAGTAGTGCCCCAGTCGGCGCCACCCACCTTGGCACTGCACCCCTCGCACGATGTGTGCACCGCCCCTCCCTCTCGGCCCACCTGTCGTACTCCTTGTCCAGCGTGCGCTCCTCCTGCTGCAGCGTGAAGCGCAGCACGGCGGCGTTGAAGGTGCCAATGACGCCGGTTGTCGTGCCAATGATCAGCCACCAGTCGTCGCTGTACCCCATGGGCTTGCCGATGACGACCCACACAATGAAGAGGATGCCTGAGAGTGCAAAGCCGTAGCCGGAGCCCATCAGCGCAGCGTACCTGCATGCAGGGCGGGTAGCAAGGCAAGCAAGAGGGCGGGGCATTGGGTGGGCAAACAACAGGTTGGGGTGCGCATGGGCCTACGCGTGACACATGGCGCACAGGCGGCCCTATGGAGCAGGACGGCTGGATGCTTAGCACGCATGCCACATCAGCTGCAGGACCCCAAGCAAAGCAGGCTGAGCAGGCAGGTCAGGCCAGGCCAGGCAGCACCCTGCTGCGGAGAACGAGCCCCAGCTGCAGCTGCACCCAACCCACCAGTCCAGGCTGCGCGCAAAGCCGTCCTGGGTGATAGACTGCACTGTGACGGCCGGGTTGGGCTGCGCCTGGCCGGTCAGCAGCCTCACGCGGTACTCCAGCTCCGCTTCCTGCCGGAAGATGGAGCGCATGCAGTTTTCCACGTAAACGTTGTGCCGCTGCCGGGCCAGGGTCAGCAGGCAGACGGCCAGCGTCTGCTGCAGGGCGGTGCTGGTGTTGAGCCACAGCTGCCAGTTGTTGGACCAGTTGTACCTGCCAAGGGGGACAAGGGGAGGGGCGGGC
>VIYQ01004019.1:0-36973 GCA_009928355.1 Chlorella sp. CH2018 | reverse complement strand
ACAGGGGAGGGCGGGGGCGGTGAGGGTGGCGGGAGACGAGGAGGGAGACGAGGAGGCGAGCGCTGGGGTGGCGAGTTTGTTGGAAGTGGACGAGGTGGCGGCGAGTTGGATGATGGGCGAGGGGGCGGTGAGTTGTGTGGTGGACGAGGTGGCGGTGAGTTGGGCGCTGGAAAAGCCGCAGGTTGTGGAAGCCTTGGCAACGGGCTTGGACTTGGGCTGGGCTGACTGCCAGTGCTGGTGCCACTGGCCGCTTTGCAGGGTACGTTGGGCGGAAGGTCGCAGTAGTCGCCGTCCTCCCGGTAACGCAGACCGCCCGGGCATGCTTGGTAAAAGAATTGTCCAGTGGCGCACTGGTAAAAGAACTGCGCAGTTCAAAGTGATGCAGGGGCAGGCAATGCGCGGAATGTGCAGTTAATAGCTGGGCAAAGGTGGATTGGGCCTTGTTGCAAAGCCTCCTGCTAGCATGTGGCTGATTGTAGTCAACTTGAGGTTGTTCGCTGGTGAGCCTCCGTCCTGCCTACCTCACAGTTCTTTTTGGGGTCCGCAAACGAGCCAGATGCCTGTTTCCAGTTGCAGAAGCAGTAGGCGTCGCCAGCGCTGCAGGGGTAGTCTCCCACCAGCACAGAAGCCGGTGGTGGCGGTGGAGGCGGGCTGCAAGGGGTAATATGCCATGAGAAAATATTGAAATGCAGTTGCGCAGGGGTTGGACTTGTCAGCCCTCTGGTTGCGCACAGCAACTCATAAACTTATGGCAGTTGTGCCCCCGGCCTCCGTGCAATCTGCCGGCTACCTCATTGATGCCGCTGGCCCCAGCATACCTTTGAACGGGCGGTACTGGCGGCTTGGGTGGCGGGGAGGGCGGGGAGGGCGGCGCAGGAGGACGGCTGCAATGCAGGGGAGCACAGCATGAATAGTGGACGGGGGTGGAAAGCATGCCCGGGTATCAGCAAGCCACAAGCTTGCTGCTCGAAATCCGCCATCGCTTACTTAGTGCGGGGTACCGTCCTGATATCCGCGCAGTTCCAGAACTGCAAAGCAGGAAGTGCAGAGCAGCAGTGTGGGAGGGACAGAGGAGCAGGCAACCGCATGTAGATCTCCCAGCTGAGTAACAGTACAATGGACAGTATAAGGAAGGGCATCGGCTGGCTGGCTGGCTCGCAGCTGCCATAGCGAACCCGCTTGCCTCCTCAGGATACGGTGCTGTGCTGCCACACTCGTTGATGGCCTTCTCCCTGAACTCGTCTGGCGTGCCTGGGGGCGTGCAGCTGTTTCCTGTAACCCAGTGCCTGCACGGGGAGGGTGATGGCGATTTGTTTTTTGTGCGGGGGAAGGAGCTGCAGGCAGGGAGTGCAACACGGTCCCAGACGGGTCAAAACTCCAGCAAGCATGCAGTGTGTTGGGCATGGCATGGCATGGCACCATGTCGGGGGAAATGCTGGCAGTTGCATCAAAACTGTTTGTTTTCTACTTGCACATTCCCCAAATCATGTCTAGCCGCCGTCTGCTAACAAAACATGCACTGAAGCGGAGAAAAAGAAGTTTGGCATGGGACTGCCGTAGAGCGCCGACCAGCTACAGCTGGCGGCAGGGGGTGCGCGCACCAAGGTTTGCCATTTTTCACACTCATGCCAATGCGAACTGCATCGTTTCGTACCCACGAAAGCATCAGAAGCAGCGCTTTATTGAAGCTTCTGCACTGCAACACGAGTGCTATATGGGGTTCACGCCACATGTCACCCACCGTGCCACCGTGCCCATGCTCCATGCTGCTCTTCCCTTCCAGCTGCCACTCACCATTGCAGGATGCACCGAGCCTGCACGCCATCACAGCCGAGGCTGTCTGGCACCTGCATGGGCAAAGAGGTGTTGTTGGGCGCGCAACTCAACAACATCTCTCACACGTGGCCGCTGCTGCTCAATTGCCAACCACAGTGCCCAACAGGCACGGCTGACACATTTCAGGAGGAGTTGTGGTCACCGTGTAGTAAAAAGAGTAGTACGGGGGCGTCAAGTCAAATGAGTACCCTCCCCAAGTTTTGAACGGCAGGTAGGAGAACTGCTCATACGGACGCTGGGCGCCCTTCACGTTGGCTTGCACCAGCACGTGCTGCATGCAGTGGAGGGCGCGAGCATGGCAGCTTGTGTCCGTACGTAGCTGTCACGCATGCCACTTTGCAAACACTGCATGCTCGCCTTTGCATGCAGTGTTTGCTATCACTCTTGCCATGCAGCCTGGAACGCCGTGCTGCCGCACGCTCCCAGCTGTGCATGCCCTGCGCGCCCGCCTGTCGCGCCTGGCTCACCCACCTGGTTGAAACACTCTTGCGTCAGCTGTGCCTTCTCGGCCTGTACCCACGTCTGGCCGTCTGTTGGGGCGGAGATGCGACAGATCTTGAACTCGAAGCGTCCATTGTGGTGGGCAGTGATGCCGATCTGTAGTGGGGCGGTTCTGTATGCCAGGGTGTTGTGCCCTGAAACCCGACCGTCGGTAGCGTCTGCTAAACGTGCTGCCCGCTGTGCATTCTGTACACTGCAGGGCAGAACACAAGCCGGCGGCCCTGCTGTACCTTGATCTCCATCACGCTGCCCTCCTCGTACGTCCCAGCCACCTCCTCTGTAAAAGCGCCAGGGTAGCAAGCCACTCAAAATCACACTGTGCACGTTTGCCCCAGGCTGTCATATCCAGCCAAATCATTGGTGGCGTCGCACCTGTGGGTAACAACTGACTAGCTCACGCTCACCCACCCAAGCCCTCCACAACCCACCAGTGGCGTAACGCCCGCCTGCCTCATGGTCTCGAGGGCCATCATACTGCGCACAGCAGGGCACAAGGCAAAGTTACCACTCGCAGGCCACTGTTGCTCACAGGATCCCCTGTTGCCATGGTTTTGCGAAGCAGTTCAACACACCATGTCGCCACAGAGGCCTGCACGCCCATCGGGCCACGTCAGCGCGCTGTTTTGAGACACTGCGCCTGGGCCGCCTGCCGCCAGGCAGTGTGGACTGCGCACTTGAGAGCGGGAAATGTAATGTTGGCAAATCGCCAGAACTAGGCGAGTTGCAGAGTTCAGGATGCACTTGCAAAGTTGAAATGGGACGGTGATCTTCCACCTTGGTCGTCTGTAAGCTCACCAGTAGTTCCAGTAACTTTCAGGCAGCGATGCCCGCTGCTGTGGTGTGCGGGGGTAGTAGCTTGAGTGGATGACATTGCGGGCTGCGGGCTGCGCCATGAAGCCATGTGCTTGCACACTCGGCAGGCAGCAGAGTGCCAGAAAGGCCGCCGCCGCTGCTGCTGCCAGTGCTGATCTCCATGGCGCCATGTGCAATGCTGCCAATGGAGCCTTCACGGCTGTCCTGCAGCAGAGAGTTGGGCCTTCAAGAGGAGTGGGCACATGCGGCAAGGATGTCCCCTGCCCTCCTGACCGCCGCACGGCGCCGCTGCAGGCAACCCGCCAGTGGGCACTGCGAGCTGGCAGCGCTTGCCGGTGTTCACCTGCTGGGATAGCAAGCTCTTCACAGACACACCTGCCCTGCCCGGCTGACTTGCAGTTGTTAGGCCGCGTGCTGTCGCAAGTCCGAGCTGTCCTGGCCAACTTACTCCCTTTATTAATGCCTGTTTTAGTGTTTGTGATCGTGCTGGGCGCCTCATGCTCTGATTTCAGGGCGTCAGCAAAAATTTGGAGGACACCGCTGTACCGGCGGTCTGTTATTTTTCTACTGCACGGCTTCGGTCTCCTTGTGGCTGTTTCCCTGCCATGGCGGCGAACGCACCCCCAACCCCAGTGCTGTTCACTGGTGCGCTCGCTGGGGGCCCTGCGGAGACCTTGCTGCCCTTTTAATTACTCACAAATTCCCGCGGCGGGGCTGGCTTGCCGCACCGGAGCACCGACTGCAGCTGCCGCCGCCGCCGCCGCCACCGCCTCCTTGCCAAGCCTTGCCAGCCACCCCTCGGCGTGATTCGTCCACTGCGCTGCCCTCTTTCACCCTTCCCCTCCCCAGACTTGGACGGGACGTGCGTGCATTATGACATCCACGAATTTGTGCATATAGAGGAGCAGCCCTCGGCCGCCGGCCTTTACCCAGCCACCTCGCTCGATGGCGCGCAGCGCACGCTGCTGCTCCGGCTGCCGCCCTCCACCAGCGGTGTGCACCCAAATGCCGCATCCTGTCTGCATGGTGACGCAGCCTTCCATTGATTTGATGTTGGATGCCGTTCTGCAGTGCAGTATTTCCGTGGGAAGGTTTGAACAGCCGCAAAACCAGTTCTCTGGCATTTTGCCTGCCATGCCGCAGGGGCGCAGGGCGTCATCTCCCAGGACACGCTCCGCCTGTATGCTGCACTTCGGCAGCTGGGTGTGAAGCTCGTGGTGGTCACCGGTGAGCTTGTGTGGCAGGCAACACAGGCATGGCAAACGTCTGTCACCCTGCGTAGCTTTTTGTTGGGGAATGCCCTTTCCACACTGCATCGCTCATCACCCGATTGACCAATGCCGCTCTGCACAGGTGCACGTACCGCCACGCTGCTGGCCCGCCTGCCATTCATCCCTGCTGCCGACGCCTACGTATGCGAGGTGCGCATGCTGGGAAGCTTATGCAAATTGCAGCACTGCAGGTTCCGTTTGTGACTTCCTCAGTCCTTCAGCTGCCGTGCTGTGGTCCACCAGCTTGGAGTCGGTGCAGCATACATCCCCACTGGCGCCTTCTACGCAGGGAGGTGGCCGTATTTTCTACCCTGCCGCCACTGCTGACCTGCCAACTGCGGCTCCGCTCGTGGAAGATATGGCATGGCGGCAGCTGCAGGTGGCGGCCGGGCCCCCAGGCCAGGATGGTGTGCCGCCGCCGCAGCGAACGGGCAGGCTGTGGCAGTTCTATGCACAGCTGGCAGAAGGTGCACCACCAGGCCTAAAGACAGATGCGCAGAGCTACACCACCGCCTTTCGAGTGAAGGGCCCTCCTGAGGCGGTGGCGGCAGCGATGGCGGAGCTGCCCGACGGCCTGGCCACAGCCCTGAACTTGGGTGCTGCAGACGTGTTCCCCGCCACGTCGGGCAAGGCAAGATGCTTGCTGAATGACAGATGGCGCCACTGGTGGGCTGCGTGCACTGGCCACCACCATGACATCCGCTTCCCCACTGCGCGGCCTGCAGCCACAAACAGCCTTAGAAGCTGTCCCTACTTGCCACCAAGCTCTGCTCTGTATGCCGCACTGTGCAGGAGAATGCGGCGCGCTACCTGGCGGAGCGGTTTGGTGCTGCACTGGCTGATTGCGCATTCATGTGTGGTGAGCGGTGCAGCACCATGCTTTTCGTTTATATGGTTTATCCTGCTTCATGTCTGAAAATGGGCTTTATCCAGGCCTCATGCGTTGCTCTGCCTGCTCTGCCATGGCTCCGCCAGATGACGACAATGATCTGGCGCTTGCGGCACTGGTGCGCCGCGCCTACCTGCCAGGCATTTCGGCAGACACCGTGCGCCAGGCAGTTGAGAGCAACCCCGAGCGCTTTTATGTGGCTGCAGCAAAAGGTGTCTTTGGCACGGAAGAGGTGCTACGCCTGCTGCTCACGGAGCACCTGGTGACTGCAACACAAGCGAGCCAATGAAGCGGTGCACAGGGCAAGGCTGCACAGGCAAGGCAAACCTGCCAAAGTGAAATGGGATTCTGCTCACAACCGTGCGAACCTCCGCCTCTGTGTAAACTGCCTATGGTTAAACCAATCTACAGCAAGCACACATTCACATCCAGGCTTGAGCTCCTGGGCGGTTAGACTAAAGACCAGCTGCTCACTCCCAGTCAGAGCCCCAGTCCGAGTCGCCGCCTGCTGCGCCTTCTCCAGTTGTCCCTGCCGCAGCAGCCTCTAGAGCTGCATCATCCTCATCCCCCCAGTCTGACAGCTGCTCATCATCTGCCGCGGCTCCTGCCCCTGCTGCAGCACCGGCTGCTGCAGCACTGGCTGCTGCAGCACCACCCACTGCTGCCACCGCTGCTAGCTTGCCTGCAGCCACCTTGGCCTTGGCATCTGCTGTTGCTGCTTGCTGCTGCTGCTGCTGCGCCTCTAGCTGCTGCTGCTGCCCCCGCTCTTCCTCCTCCTCCTCCTCCTCCCCCCCGGCGGCTGGCTTGGGTGAAGTCACAACCTGCCAGTGCTCGCCGCTCGCCGCACTAGTGTCCGAGCTGATGGTGACTGCCGGGCAGGCTGTTCCCGCAACGACAGGGATTTCCCTGGCAGTCACTGCTTCCTGTGCTGCTGCCAAGGGCTGCTCTTCGGCCGCTGCTGCTTCTGCTGCCTCTGCTTGCTCTCCCTCCTGCAGCGGTTCTCCCTGCACTTCCTCTGCTGGCAAGGCAGATGACGTGGGATAGCCGTCGCCAGCCTCTCGACCTGCCGCTTGCTGTGCGGCCGCTTGCGCAGTTTGCTGCGCAGCCCCTGGTGGTGCAGCTGCTGGAAGGCTGGGTGCCGTGGATATGGGCGAGGCCGCTGCCAGAGACTGCTCCTCATCTTCGTCGGAGCCCCAGCCCACCTGCGAGGGGAAAATGGCAGCCCAAGTGTAAGAAGAGTTACGGCGGGGTGGCTCAATATCAGTATCATTCCAGCATTGCTTACATTGCAAATCATGGAACAAAACCCAAAGAAAAGAGGGCGGGCAGGGAATGTCCGAGCCCGCCCACAGTGCCGGGACGGAGCACCGCACTGCGCAGCACGGCACAGGCAATGCCCAGCGCACCTCCTCCACCTCCTGTGCTGCCAGCGTGCGCTGCGTCAGCTGCTGGAACTGTGCATGCTTCTGCTCCAGGCGGTGCAGGCGATAGAAGTAGCGTGTCCAGAATGCATCGTACTCCACAATCAGCGGCACGATGCGGGCCTGGGATAACATCGCGAATGGAAGATGGAAATTTGTCATGCACATTCATGTGCCTTTAACGCACGTCACTTTGGGTGGCAAACTACATGATTGGTGATGGCAGAGCAACGGCGAAGCACAAAAAGGCAGCCACTGTGCAGCAGAGCGGGGTGGCAGCCAAATACAGGGCTGAGCGGTCACAGTGACCCAGTGCAAGAAAGCGGGCACCTGCAGCTCTGCCATGAAAGTGTTCTCTGCGATCAGACGGTCGATGTCTGGCTTGCGGTCGGCCAGGCCAAACCTGGCAGGTGGGCAGGTCCAGGCAAAAGGGCGTGCGCATAGATGATATGCAGCCAAGCAAACGTGTATAAAGCAAGGACACATTGGGGCACCTCAGTAGGCTCGCAAAAGCAAATCGTGTTGTCACAGCAGCGCACCCTGCCAGCCAGGCCTCAAACTCCTCTGCGTCCTCCGGCTCGTCACAGTAGGTGGAGGAGTCGCGCTGCATCGCTGCCACGTCTGCATCAAACCTGTGACCAGAAGCGATCGCACCGCAGCATCAGCGAGCAACCAGGATGCAACGATGCAGGCACAGTTAACAGGCCATGTTTCCAAGGATGAACGCTCCACAAGGCTCTCTCAGCAGCAAGGCAGCGCGGCAGGCACAACCCGCTGCCAGCTGCCTCACACACCTGCTGTAGCGCTGCTGGCCAGCATGGCCTGCTGCACCAGGCTGGCTGCGCTGGCTGCCGACAACATGCTGTTCGGTCAGCGCCAGCTCATTTTGAACAGCGTGGCTGCAAAGGAAGGGCACGGAGCGGGTGGGGTCGCTTGCATGTGCTTGAATGCCACCGTTTGCCGCCACGGCTGAAGTGTGGCTAGCCAGACAGGCCGCCAGCAAGCAGAATCCTTGTGTGGTCACCCAGCCACCCGCCATCCCACATCAACTCTTGCAAAGCAAACAACCTCGTACAATAAAGCCCACCTGATCTGTTCAAATAAATCATGCGTGCCCAGCACCAGCTTGGAGCCCAGCGCGCCCAGCGAGGCCAGCCCCTTCTCCGCCTTCTCCCGTGCCACGCCGGCGCGGGCCTGCAGCGTCGCCGCCGACTCGGGCAGGTGCAGGGAGGCGGGGAGGTGCAGCTCCTGCAGCTGGGCGGGCAGGTGCTCCGCCGCCTCGCGCGCCTTGTGCACCACGATGTCAGCGCCCTTGCCCACCGCCGCTGCATCCTCTTTGGCGCCCTGCGGCGAGGTGACAGCACGTGGTAGTATAGCTGAGCGGCAGCAACATGCCAACATGCTGACGCTGGCTTTGCTCCAGCCGAGCTGGCCCACCACCGCACAGCCGCCGGTGCGCTGGTGGCATGGCAGCTTCCCCAAGCACCAACCTGCTGGAATGCCTCCAGCTCCGCCCGCCAGTCCGTCTCCTGCACCGCCGTCAGCACTTCGGCGGTTTTGGCCTTGACCGTGGCAGTCAGCGCTGATGCCACTCCCCAGAAGCTCAGCTTTGGTGCGGCATCGGCTGGCGCGGCACTGGCCGCAGGGCGGGGTCCGCCCTCCTGGTCCCTGTATGACGCAAAAGTATGCAAAGGGTGCTGGCCAGTGCGGCAAGGGTGTTGGCAGTGCGCAAAGGTGCTGGCCCGGCTAAGCCCGCCCCCCACCTGGCTCGTGATTGGGCAGCTTTCGAGTGGCGGTGCAGCGGCGGCTCACCCCTTCTCCTCCTCCCCCTCCTCCTCCTGGACCTCGACGCCCTCATCCAGCTGCTCATCCTCGCTCTCCTGCGCCCAGCGGGGGTCGGAGAGGAGCGGCAGCCTTCAGCGTTGTCCATGGGAGGGGCCAGTGCACCCGAGCGTGCGTGCACACGAGCGTGAAGCCATTCACAGGCCAGCGGGCGGCCCTGGCCCCACCTCGGGCGCCCCCTGGCCCACAAGTCCCGCCAGGCTGCCCAGTAGATCCATGGCTCCCTGCCAGAGGGTGCTTGCAGGTGTAACAAAGTGATCCGAGCCCAAAGCAGCCATGCAAGAGCCCCCTGGGGATGCCATGCCACAATGCATGGGCGAGGGCGTTTTCGAGGCGAAAACTCAGCCTGCATTCATATGTAGGTGACGCCTGAGGCACCCAACATTGAGTTGACCGCCAGCAGACGTCCATGGGCCGCACCAAAGGCAAGGGGCGTGGCCGGGCCAAAGGTGAAGGCGAGCAGGGCGATGGCACGGCCGGCCAACAGCAGCAGCAGAGCCAGAATGAGTACCAGCAGCCCTCGGATCCGCCCAGGGCCGTGCTGGCGGTGCACCCCAAGGGCGCCGCCGTAGCGGTGGCCGTGGGGCCGGAGCTGCGCGTTTACGATACCAAGTGAGGCACTGCCTTGCAATGGACCCATCTATGGAGGCAGCCGTGTTGCTGCCGCCGCTACTCGCGGCGCCGCCGCTGTCACTGGCCGCCGCCTGCCATAACGCTCAGCCCTGGCCTGCCTCGGTCATGCAGGGCCCAGAAGCTGCACGTGCTCGTCGGCGGGCCAGAGGCAGGCCAGCAGCAGCAGCAGGGAAAGGGGCAGCAGGCGGCAGCACCCATCATTCGCGGCGTCGCGTTCGACGCCGCTGGCCGCTACCTGCTGGTGGGCAGCGAGGACAAGGCCGCGGGGCTGCGGCTGTGGGACTGCACCACTTGGCAGCTGCTGCAGAGCATGTGAGGCGGACGTTGCGGGGATATGCAATGCTGCGTAGTTCACCATGTGCCGGCGTCATCACGTATACGACCAGCCATGCCTTGCCTGCCCACTCCTGGCAACATGCCTACCCTTCCTCACCCCCCGCCTTCACCTCTCCCCCGCCCACAGCAAGGTGCCCAAGAAGGTGACAACCTGTGCCTTCACCGCCGACGGGCGCCACATGCTGGCAGCAGACAAGTTTGGCGACGTGCTAACCGCGGCCACGCAGCGCCCAGAGGGTGAGCGCCATGCAGTGCACACCACTCATGGCTTGCACGGGAACATCAGCAACAGCGGCAGGAGCCTGCCACAGCGTGCGTTCACAGTCATGAAGCTGACGGGCGGTGCGTTTAGCTATCCGGGCGCCCCATCAGCCTGCTCAGCGGCAGCTCAGTGATGTGCTGTTGCCGGCGCCGCAGCCTGAGGGCTTGCTCTCCTGCCAACCTGACGCTGCAGGGCTGCTGGAGGGACAGGCGCAGGATCCTGAGGTCCTGTTGGGACACTACTGCGCCATATTGACCTCGCTCTCCCTGTCGGCAAGCGGCCGCCTGCTGGCCACCACCGATAGGTGAGGCCTGGGGGAGGCTTGCCCCCAGTTTTGGGGCGGCCAGAAGCCTGACGCAGGTCGCTCAAGTCATGCAGGCTGCGCCGCTGCAGCAGCAGCGCATGCCGGCTGGTGGCCGACTGCACTGCGCCTGGCCTGCACTGCGTGTGCTTAGCCGTCCTGCTGCGGCTTCCCTGTGCCCTGCAGGGACCATCGCGTGCGTGTCAGCATTGTGCCAGACACTCCAATGGCGGGGGCACACGAAATCCAGTCCTTCTGCTTTGGCCACTCGACATTTGTCACGTGCTCAGTGTTTGTGCACCAGGACAACCAGGTATGCCCCGCAGTGAGGGTGGTGAACGTTTCAGCAGCATGTGACTGGGCTGTTGTGCATGCTGAGCAGCTGGCGTGCGTTGCCTGCGTGCAGGGCTCGTACACCATGCCATCTTGCAACTTGGGGCTGCCCATGTTCTCTAAAGCAGAGCTGGCTTGCTGCATTGGGTGTCATTGCAGTCTTGCCTTTTGCACGCCTTGCCGCAGGAGCTGCTTGTCAGCGGTGGTGGCGATGGCACACTGCGGCTGTGGGACCCTCTTAGCGGCCAGCTGCTGCACACGCTGCACCTGCCACCGCTACCACAACCAGCAGGCAACGAGCAGGGCAGCGAGGGGCGGATTGTTGAGGACCAGGCAGCGGGTGTGCCGGCAGTGGAGCAGCAGGGGGCAGGGGAGGAGGAGCTGCAGGAGCAGGAGGGGGGCGGTTCCAGCAGCGACGACGAAGCGACGGCCTGTGTGGAAGACGCACAGACCGCTGCAGCGGATGCGGCAGTCCCGCTGGCCTTGGCGGCTTCGCCAGACGGCGCCTGGCTGGTGGCTGCAGTGGATGGCCGGGACGAGCTGTGCCTGGTGCAGTTGGACTGGCAGGCGCGGCAGCTGCGGGAGGTGGCCTGGTGTGCGCTGCCGGGCCTGCACCTGCCGGCCTGCCTGGTGTTTGAGGCTGACGGCCATCTGTGGGCGGCGGGTGGGCCAGTGGCAGATGACTCCACCGCCGCCTTCCTGGCCTGTGCGGCGGTGGAGGCAGGTGACGGCCTGGCGCCACGGCTCGCGCCCGCTGCACTGCCCCCCTGGCTGCCTGCCGAAGGCGTGGCTGGGCTGCAGGCACTGACGGGCAGCGAGGCAGCCGCGCTGGCGGCAGCTGCGGAGCGCCGCCTGGCCTCGCAGCTGCTGCGGAAGAAGAAGTACGACCCGGCGGAGCGGGAGGCGCGGAAGCGGCGGCGGCGTGACCGTACGGCAGCTGCGGGTGGCGATGCGGCAGTACAGAATGCATGAACGTGGAATTTGATGATTCCATTTGTGTAAGCATGAGCAGCCATGTTTGTGGGTGGTGGCTTTGAGACCTTGCAGCACGGTGGGCGTGGCCTTGAGACCTGGCAGGTGCGGGAAGCACACAACCTTGCAGGGCGCCGCCTGAGCAGTTTGATTGGTCTAAATCGATCGAAAAAGGCTGGAGGTGGGGCGGTGCGACGTACCCAGGGCACTACCGGCATCAAAACGCTGCTGCTCGGAGCAACAACAGAGATGCTGGGAGCAAGTCCTCTTTCGTGCTCTTACTTTACTCTGCTGCCGTGATCTTAAGCGCGATGAAGTTCGGTAGGGGGCCCTAGTCGGCCTGCGCTCGCCTTTGCTCGGCAGGCTGTGCAGCAGCGGCCCTGGCCCGCGCTGGGCGGTGCCCAGCAGCGACACTGCGCTGCGCAAACGCATTACAGCCGGCTTGCTGTTCTGAAGCCAGCACCTCTCTGTTTTGCCGACAGGTCATTTGCTGAAGACCTTTGCTGAGGGCGATGACCCTGACAAAGTGTGCCTCAATTATAAGGTGCGCCCTGCAGAGCCTGCAGAGCAGGAAGCAGTTGCCGCGGCCGCCGCCGCCGCCGCCGCCAGCGCCGCCGCCAGTGCCCCGCTCCCCATTTTGGCCGCCACCCGTGCTCCACCACCACCGGTGCTGCAGAAGCTGAAGAAGCTGATCAAGGCGCAGAAGGCGCACATGGACCAGGGGCTGGAGGGCGGCGCCCCTGCAGAGGCGGCGTCCGGTAGGCAGATGGGGTGGGGCCTGATGGGGCAGCCACGGCAGGCAGCAGCAGACCCCCAACACACCAGGCATCCACTTCACCTTGCAGCAGCCTCGGCAACTCTATTCCATGCAGGGGCGCAATGTGGTGCATCCTCAGATGATGAGGATATGCCTGGGGCGCCGCCGCCGCGGGCTGCCGCTGCTGCAGCTGCAGCTGCAGCGGCGGGCGACGAGCCAGGCGACGCCAGCGGCGGCGTGGCCGAGGAGGACCGCGAGTTCATTGCCACCTTGAACGAGGTCAGAGCAGGGCGTGGGGCGAGGGCAGGGCGTGGGGCGCTGGTGCAGCCTTGCATTGCAGCGGCGCCTTGAACAGCGGTGTCATGTAAGCAGGCAACACAACAGGCCCAGGGTGTGAGTGCTCCGAAATTGTACGACCCGCAGGACCTGGGCAAGATCAACGCGTACTTCATGGAGAAGGAGGAGGACGCAGTCATACGGCTGCGGGCTCTGGAGGACAGGCTGGCAGCCATCAAGGCAGCACCTGTCGGCAGTTCAGCGCCGGTGGTGGCAGCAACTGCAGGGATGCCTGCGCCTGCTGGCGAGGTCGGCGGCAAAGGTGCAGAAGATGCGCCGTCCGCAGAGCTAGAAAAGCTTCGCAGCGAGGTGAGGTGTTATTGGCTGTAACTGGTAGGTATGTTATGTTGCCTGTCGGGCATGGCGTGTGGCATGCGCTGTCTTTTTCAGAAACAGGGCAGCTCAACTGACCTTGCTCTCACGCTGACAACACACTGCTTTGCGGACTCCACCCCTACCACAGATGGTCGACTTCCACGGAGAGCTGGTGCTCCTGCTGCATTGGTCGCTGGTCAACTATGCAGCAGGTTTGGGCGGACTGGCTGTGGTACCAGCTGGCGGTTTTGGGAGGGGATTCGTAGTTGTGGGCATGCACGCACGCACTGTCATCTCCTGTATTCCCTCCCCTTCTTGCACTGCCTGCAGTGGCCAAGATCCTCAAAAAGCACGACAAGCTGACGGGGTCCCGCCTGCGAGCGCCCGTGCTTGCATCGGTGCTGCACCAGGTGAGTGTTGCTGCATGACTGTGCCCTTATCACTATCACTTGCAGAAATTGGAGGGCAGATGGGCGGCCAACTGCGCCACCCATTCCTGCTCTGCCCTGCTCCTCCGGAACATCTCACCCTGAGTGTCATGCATGGCCCCCTGGGTGCTTTCTCACCCGCGCCTTCCACACCACCTCCTACCATCCCGCCCAGCCCTTCCTGTCCACCGAGTCGATCAGCCAGCTGGTTAAAGCGGCTGAGCGGCATGTGCAGGAGCTGACACAGCTGTGCGGCGGCAGCGGTCGTCCGAGCGGCGGCGGTGCCAGCAGCGAGGCTCGGAGCGCCGGTCGCACAGGTGGGGCCCTTGCCTTGTACCACTGGCGCCCGCCGGGGCTCAGGTTGCAATTTGGCCGGGTTTCAATGTTCATGTCTTCAGCTCTGAAATGCATGTATGCCCTGCTGCATGCCGTACTGTGCCCACTCTGCCCTCGCGCACGCCTTCGCTTGCCGGGCTGTGGTGCAGCATCCGCTGCAGCACCCACCAGCAGCACTAGCAAAGTGGCGGAGGATGCGGCAGTGGAGCCTGAGGCCGAGCTGGTGGGCAGCGAGCATGTGGCCATCTTCAAGCGCACCCGTGCCGCGCTGCACATGCTGAATGACATGCAGGTGGGTGGGTGGGTTTGTACGGCACGGTTGCTTGCGTGGGCAAGCTGCGGGAATTGGCTTTAGGCTTGGGCACGCGGCTCTTGGCCATCAGGTGTGCCACAGCAAGTCCAAGGGGTGCTTGTGCCTGCCTCTTGCAACAGAACATTGGCCACGTGTGCATCCTCCCTGCTGCAGCAGCACGCCAGTACGCCATCCACGCTGCTGCCGCCTCAGGCGGCCGCATCAGATGCGGCACCCGACAAAAAGCGTCGCATGAGCAGCGAGCAGCCTCAGCAGCAGGGCACTGATGCCCAGTAGCAGGATCAGCGCCAGTAACCACCAGTTTTTTTTTTGTGAGGCCTGCCTTTTGTCTGCTCTGCCTCGCCTGTACGATCCCACTGCAACCTCCCTGCTGTCCCATTTTGTTTGTTTCTTGGCTGGCCAAATGTATCCCTCCATCCCTGCCGTTACATTTTTCCTGATGCAGGCCTGTTCTGTATTGTCACTCTTGCAGCCTACACTGCATGAACTTGCTGAAGCTGCGGAGCAGAGTGGCAAAGAACCAGCGCAGGAAAGAGTGGCTTGCTGATTGCTGAATTGCTGATGGAGCCCTGTTTTCTGCATCGCAAGCCCTGACTAGCCGTCAGCAATGGCCCACTGTGCTAGTGCCGCCCTGCGTGTGCAGGGAACGACAGCAAGAAGAGCGGGTGCCCAGGCACAGACGCGGGCACGTGGGGTGGCAGCATGCAGGTTTGAGCGCTGAGGCAATGACCGTGAAGGGCCCGCAGCCAACCCGTGCGGGGGCGACCCTCACAGGGAGCTCTGCACCGTCTGATATCCTGCTGGGGCGTCGGACGCTGTGGGCCAACCTAACGACGCAGGTTTTCACGCCCTCTCCCGCTGTTCACAGGCTGCATCATGTGAACACCGTCCAGCAGGCTGGCCAGAACCTGCCGTGGCGCTGATGGTGTGATCAGCGCCTGCGGTGACCGCAGCAGATGCAGCCTGCTGTCCAGATGTTTGCCGGCGCTTTTGCACACCAGTTATGGGAGGCTTGGAGAAGCAGCATTGCGGTAGGGAAGGGCGGTGGAGAGCAACCTTGAGTGCCAGCACAGGACGGCCAGCACAGGTGCCGGGTGGCTGCACGCACGCTTGCAATGGCACTTCAGCGCCTGCTATGATCCAGGGGATTGCCACAAGCGGCCAGTGAGAGAAGTCTGGGCCAAGTTACAAACAGCGCATCCTTTGCATGGGCCATCCCTGCTCAAAGGCAGCCCTCACCGCCGGCCTCTCGGCACACGTTCGCATTCTCAACTTGCCAGTCGCGCCAGCAGGCCGCGGGGCTTAACAGCGTTCGGTCGCTCGCGCGGACCCCGCGCCTCCACCGGGCGCTCCCCGACACCAGCAGTCGCCAGGCGAGGTGGAAAGAGCGCGCTGAGCACGCCATGGCGGCGCAGACCGCGGCGGCAGTCTCCCAGCCCGAGACGTCCCGGGCCGCCAAGTCGGCGGGGCTGTGGGGCAACCTCCGCAGCGTCGTGCCGCGCTGGAAGCTGGCGGAGCGGGCCGCCGACCGAGGCGACCGCCTGGTGCCGGCCGCGGCGGCAGCTGCCGCGCTGCTCGACCGCACCTCGGTGCCCGGCGACGAGGGCCGCCAGCACGGCTCCGGAACGTCCACCCCCACAGCGGCCGGCTCCGAGGCGGCGCGGCCTGCCGGCCCCTCAACCCCCGACTTTGGCTACTCGCGGGGGCTGGAGAAGAAGTACCGCGTGCTGCGCGAGCTGGGCCGCGGCGGCAATGGCGTGGTGCGGGTGGTGGAAGAGCTGGCCACCGGCACCGAGTGGGCGCTCAAGTCCATCCCCAAAGTCCTGGTGGACCCCAAGCTCTCTGAGACGTGAGGCACAGGGGTGGGCAGGGTGGGTGTGCCAAGGCGGCGCGGGCGGGAAAGCGGCGGTTGTACGAGCCAAGGTAGGCAGGCGCCAGCGGGTGCCCACGCCTGCTGCGCCAGCTGCTGGCTGCCAGCCCTCCTCTGCCCGCTCCAGCACAGCAGCAGTCGTTGCGCCAGTACAGACCATGTTGTACAGTTGCATGGCACTAACGAACACATGCGGGCCCATGCTTTCCTCGGTTGAATGCAGCAAGCGGGCAGGCCATGCTGAGGCCATCAAGCGTGAGGTGGACGTGCTGCGCCGTCTTCGCGGCTGCCTGAACGTGGCGGTGAGTGTGCAGCCCAATGGCCTGCCACACGACTGCTGGGGCAGGCAGCAGCAGCTCGTGCCGAGTGCAGATGCATGCTGTCTTTCAATGCGGCCGGCACTGTCCCTGGCATCTGTGCAGCTGGCGCAGCTCCCCTCCACGTCAAGGTGCTGCTGGCTAGCACCTCTACGCCCTGCCCACCAATGATCCTCATGTGTATGGCAGCTGATCTGCACAGCCTGTCCTCACGTGCAGGCTTTGGAGGACGTTTACGAGGACGACACGCACGTGCACATGGTGCTGGAGTACTGCAAGGGCGGAGAGCTGCACCATCGCATTGGAGAGACGGTGTACTCGGGTGGGTGCCAGCAGCACAGGCCAGGGCGGTGTGGCAGCCGGGCGCTTGCTGCACTGCCGACGCACATCGGAGTAGGGCGCATGTCTGCATATCTTTCTACATGCCAGTTCATCGTTGGCACCTACCCCCTCCCTGCGACATTGTGTGCAGAGCGCACCGTGGCGTCCTACATGCGTGCTGTACTGCGCACGCTGGCTCAGTGCCATGCCCAGCACATCCTGCACCGCGATATCAAGCCAGGTGAGGCAGCGAAAGCTGCAGTAGGTGCTGCTTGGCTGCCTGCTGCTGCAGCTCGCGCTGGGCCCTCAGCCACCCTACCTACCCCGTGGGAGCCTTCATTCCCTTTGCCCAGGCAACTTCCTGCTGCTGAGCGACGACCCCAACGCGCGCCTCAAGGCCATTGACTTTGGGCTGGCAGTTTTCTTTGAGGAGGACAAGCTGCCGCGCACCGACCTGGGCTTAGAAGGCACGCCCTGGTGCGTCGCTGCTGTGGTGCTGCTGCACTCCTGCTTCTCAGTGTTGGCTGATGATGTGCTGTGCAGCCGACTGACATGTGCTGCGGCAGTTCTGCATTGTGCACATGTTGTTCAAGCATTGCTTCCAGTGCACGGCCGGCATGGCTCCACGACCTTTTGGAGTGACGCTGTTTTCTGGCCTTCAGTCTGTCCACTCCAATTCCCCCCACGTTCACAGGTTCATGGCGCCCGAGACGCTGCGATCGGAGGTGTACCCTGCCTCCGACGTGTGGGCGGCAGGCGTGATGGCGCACCAGCTCCTGACTGGACGCTTCCCCTTTGACGACAAGTCCAACCCCTTCTCACCCTCGCTCTCCAAGGTCTGGGGCTCCATCCTCACAGATGAGGTGCGTCAGCCATGGGCGCGGGGCGTGAAAGAGGCTTGGCTGTGTGCAAGGGGGGCGCCCAAAGCCCAAACCTTGATTGCTGGCTGCTCATGCCGCACCCCCTGTTGCACTTGCAGGTCAACTTCAAGCGGCCACACTGGGAGGGCATCAGCGATGAGGCCAAAGACTTTGTGAAACAGCTGCTGAACAAGGTGGGCAGGGCAGTGTTTGGTTGCATTGCTGCAAGCAATGTGCCTTTGGCCTTGCAGATTTGCACAGCCTGCTACCAGTTGTGCAATGTATGTGAGACTGCAGCATACAAGCTGGGCGCTCTTTCATGCTCATAGTAACCGATAGCCTAGACTGCTTGCTTGCAGGACCAGGCCGCACGGCCCACGGCGCTGCAGGCACTGCAGCACCCCTGGCTGCAGGTGAGGTGGGGGCTCAGTGTTCCCTTTGAGACGCAGCAGTTGCATGTTCAGCAGTGGGCAGGCTGGGCCATCATCTATTTGTGTTGGCTGGCTGGCATCTTTCCAAATATGCCCTATAGCAAGGCTGGCCACCATCTGCAATGTTTGTTGCAGGGCCCCGGCGCTTCTGAGCGTGGCAAGGGCAAGCGGCTTGGCATCGGCGTGGTGCAGCGCATTCAAGTGGGCAGGGGGTCGTCACACGGGGTGCAGGGGGCCATGGGCTTTTGCATTCGTAGCATGCACAAAATGACCTTTTCTTCCCTTTCCCCCTGCTTTTGTCCCACCCACCTCTGCCGCCTGCTGTCTCCCGCCCACCCATCCACAGCGCTACTCCCAGGGTTCTGTGTTCAAGCGCAGCGTGCTGGACATGATTGCGGAGGAGCTTATGAGCAGCAAGGATGTGGAGCAAGAGCGCGGGTGCCCCATTGGCCAGGGCGCCGTGCCCATCATCACCGACCCGCAGGTGCGTGATGCTGGGCTGGGGTGCTGAGTTGCATGCTGAGCATTGCCCTCTGCTCCATCCCGCCATGCCTAGCACCCGGCCCCTCTGCCCAGCTTCCTGCCCCTCCTGCCCCACCCACCCGTTTGTCCTGTTTTGTGTGTGCCCTGTGCAGGCCTCCGCAATGGAGTACCTGTACGAGCACCTGTCCATGACTGATAAGTCGCTGGTGGACCGCGAGGCGGTGGCCGATGGCCTGGAGCAGCTGGGTGAGCTGCAGCAATGAAAAACATGCACCTATGGCATCAGTGGCTGGCAGCCCTGCTGACTGGGTGCCTGCCAGCCTGAGCAAGTCGTGCGCTATCTGTCCCACATCATGTTCTGCCCCTCCGCCCCTTGCAGGCTACAAGCTCACAGCCGACGAGCTGGAGCGGCTGTTGGACTCGTTGGACCCGGGCAACACAGGTGAGGATGGATGCTTTGGGCTGTTGAGGGTTGGCAGAGGTGGCGGTGATGTTACACGGTATGTGGCTTCAAGAAGGCAAGTTGACCGGCTGGCATGAAGCACCTCTGTGATGGTCACTGAATTGCTCCCTGCGACCCACAGGCAAGGTGGCCAAGAGCCAGGTGGCGGCCTCCCAGATTGATTGGCGCGTGCTGCAGCAGAGCCAGACGGAGCGCTGGCTCAAATGCGCACGCCGTGCTTTCACAGGTGAGCACCGGCCAGCAAGTTGCATGATGCGAGGCTTTGGCATTCCAGGCAATGAGCACCCTGCACGGCTGCCTTCCAGATGCTGGCCCGTCTGCATATTCCACCAGCTGCCCGCCAGGCCTGGCCTCTCCTGCAGCCACCCAGATCTCCACTTACACACATCTGCCTGAGTGTATCCTGCGCAGAGCTTGACCTGGATGGTGACGGCCGCATCAGCGTGGATGAAATGATTGTCGTGCTGCGGCACCGCTTGCCCAAGGTAAGGGGGTGGCCAGTTTGTGCATGACAGCATGGCACAGCCTCCCTGCAGTAGGGCGCACACGGAGGGCGATGCAGGCACGATGTGTTTTCAACATGGAGGTGCTGGCGCCCTGCAGGAGGAGGTGGACATTGCGGTGCGGCACGCGCTGCAGGAGGCGGCGCGCCGCTCCGAGGGCTCCTTCCGCGGCCGCTCCGACGTGGCAGGCGCTGCTGCTGCAGCTGCAGAGCAGGACTCGTCTGTTCACTCCGCCAATGACTCCGTGCGTGATGGCATGACGTTCCGCCAGGTGCGACAAACGGCCAGCATGCCCTAGCAGTCTGCACCACAGCTGGACCTAGCAGCCACTGCGTCTGCTGCATGCCCGAAACAGGACTGTTAGCTGCTGAACTTGGGCAGGGGCTCACGGTCGCTTACATGGCTTCCTTGTTGCAGTTTGTGCGCATGCTGCGCTCGGGCGCCACTGAGGCCAGCCTTGACGTGTATGATGACCGGTGAGCCCACCGACCTGCAGGCGTGCATGGCAGGGAGCTGTGCTTTATCACGTGTGTGACTGCAGCAAGCTCTCCACCCATTTTGTGTGCCACATGCCAGCTGGTTCCCCGTAGAAGGCTAGGCACCTCAGCTGGCTTGCTCCACCCTCTGCCGCAGCTACGGCTCGTTCGGCAGCTACGGCTCGCTGGGATCCCTGGCCGCTCTGGACAAGAGCGTGAAGGGCGGCTCCCATGCGGGCGGCCTGCTGGACCCCATCAAGGAGGTGGCGTGAGGTCTGGGTCCGCTGAATGCGCGCCTCGCCGCGTGCCTCCCACATCACAGCCCCACCAGGAGCGCCAATCCTATCATGGCCTTCAACGAAGGAGCTGGGAGTGTGCCGCTGTCCCCACCAAGGCAGGCACACACCCAGATCTCACACAGCCCCAGCCCCTTAGTGCAAATAGCAGGCCACCACCATCTGATCCGAGTGCTGGCAAGTGCGCAGGTACTGTTCTCGTCCTATTCTGCTTGCATGCAGTGAACATGAGCACCAGCAATCTACTTGCTTTCCCGCCGTTCCACCCACATGACTTTCTAAAGCGTGCACATAGCCCGACCGCGGCAGCCAGCCGCCCCCACACCCTCCGCCACTGTGCGGACAAACTGACGCATTACCTTGAGCTTTTTGAGCCGTCGAGCGCCCCAAGCAGCGTCGCGCCCCCCTGAGCCCCCCGGTTTGTGCCCCTCCCACCAGATGCCCCGTGCCACCCAACTTGTCCTTCTTAATTTTGTTGCGCCGCCTTCTGCACTATGCCTGCGGCCAGTGAGTGTGCGTCCGAGCGCCCATCTGTTCTCTATAACGCCACCATTTTCTGCGCTATTCGCACTCCTGTAATCTCCTTTTTGTGAGGACAGTGTAGCACATAGGAGAATGTGCAGCAGGATCATGCCGCCCCGCCCTCGCTGCCGCTGCCCCGCCGCTCAAACTCAAGCGACACCTGGAAAATTCCCCATCGCTCGGAGTTGCTGCCCAGGGCCGCCATTACCTGCACAGGGCGGTGGCGGCCAACGGGGTGTTGCACTGCTTCTGGCAGCAAGTTGGCAGCCGAGCTGGGCAGCCACACAGGCCTGTCAACGAACGCCCCTCACCGTGTCAAACTGCTTATTGCGTGCATCAAACATGACCTGCACGAGCAGAGGTTTATCAGGTTCGTTATATTCGTTCAAAGTACTTTCCTGGGTCAAGGCATTCACAGCAGTGCCGCGGTGCAGCGGACTCAAAACCGACCATTCTCCCAGCTCCGCACCTGCTCCCAGTTGTCATACGGTCTGCAGCGACACAGGCAGTATGGCAGGCGGCTGTCAGCACCCGATCAGTGCACTTCCAGGGCACCCGCCCGCACACTGCTCGCTAGCAGCCGCATGCACGCCCCAGCGGCTGCCTCACCTCTGGCCGTAGCCCTCCCGCTCATATTCGCCCTCTTTGCCTGCCTTGAGCAGCACCGCCGAGCACTTGGTCAGCACGTCCCCTACTTGTACCCTTCCATCCTTGGCTGCATTGCCGTCTGCGCGAGGTGGGTGGGCGGCAGGGCATGCAACATGAGGAATCAACGCTGGCCAGGGCCAGCGCATGTGCTGCAGGCAGCGCTCGCATTGGGGGCCATGCCCGAGTTTCACCTGCCACCACTTCTTCAACAAACACTTCGGGCCCAGCCGCTGTGTTGCGTTCCGCCAGTACCAAGCCCAGTGGCTTGCGCAGCGTCAGCTGGTAGGTTGGGGCTGCGGGCTGCTGGGCACTGCGGTGGGAGCGAGATGCAACGGGCAGCAGGCAGCACAGCTGAGATGCTGAGCCAACTGCATAGCAGGCTCAGCTTCGTGTGCAATGCTGCAACAGTTCTGCAACACAGACTACCACTCTCATCGATGGGAGGGCCACCAACACCCCTTTTGACAGGGGAGGGGGTGAAATCAACTCGGAGATGGAGCGAGTGCCTTGGGTGGCGGCGCGTCGGGCAGCACCACTCGCACACCATGCCTCACCCCGTTGCCGCCACAGCCCGGACACTCCTGGCTCTTTGAGGCCGCACGCGCCCTGCGGCAGTCCATGAGCCTCCTGCTGCAGTGACATTCGCCATTCCTTCTGCGGGCACTTGCAGCAGCTAGCTCCTCCTACTACTCCAACTAACTGAGCAATAATGCAGCATTCCAATGGGTGCGATCGCTGCAAAGGCTGCCGGCAGACGTGAGCTGGCGCCACGCTGCCCTTCATGAGCGGCCTCTCCGGTTCCAAGCGACTTGCAGGCTCGAACCATAGGGACGAACATTACTACAACAGCGAGAACGCCCGCAGGTGGGCTGTGCAGCGAAACGGACCTGCTCTCCCAAGTTGTGAAGCTCTGGTAAGCGATCGAGTGCTGCCACTCAGATATTAACTGCAGCCCAGAACAGCAAGGCTACCAGCCGGCCGACTGCGAGACACTGCTGGGAGCCTGTCTGCGCCCGCTGCTCCTTTGGAGCCTCTGGCACCCTTCACTGATCACTAGTGCAGGAATGGCGTGCTGCAGGTGCACGGCAGCTGGCGAGCCTCAGCAGCAGGCGCTGGCGGCAATGGCGCAGACGGGCAGCCAGGTGCGGCGGTGCCACCCTCCGTCCCTGCCTACCTTGTTTTGCTGCAGTCTTGCACAATGTGCAACGACCAGGCAAAGACGTCCCTTCCCTGCGTGGTCTGCCGCCCTGCAGGCGGCGGCCGGCGGCGCTGGAGCCCCGCGCCAAAAGGTGGACAAGCTGAGCAGCGAGGTGGTGGACTCCAACCCATACAGCCGGCTGATGGCGCTTCAGCGCATGGGCATAGTCAAGGACTATGAGCAGATCCGCAATAAGACGGTGGGTGGGGAGTGGGCTGCATGGTGAGCATCGCCAGATGTGCACCACGCCCAGGGCCAGTGCCCCAGAAACATAGGTGGGCTGAAAGGGCATTTCGACAGTGTGGGGGCAAGTGGAGGCTGCTTTTGTTGGTGCACATTCTGGGTGGTGCACCACCTGCTTGCGCTTTCCAGTCTCCTCTGCACACGCAGCGTGCACTGTGCCATTCATCCGCCGGCCCGCCAGCCCGCTAAGCGCCCCTGCATGCTACTGCCTGCGCGCAGGTGGCGGTGGTGGGCATGGGCGGCGTGGGCAGCGTCGCGGCAGAAATGCTTACTCGCTGCGGCATTGGGCGCCTGCTCATGTATGACTACGACAAGGTGGGACCACAGCAGCTCGTGCGAGAAATTGTGTTTGTGCCCTGGGTCGCTGTTGTTGCTGTCGCCTTGCTGCCAGGCCAGAGCTGTGATGTTGTGTTGCCCGCCCGGTCACCCCGCCCAAACCATCCTTTGCTGCCCCCGCACCCGACCAGGTGGAGCTGGCCAACATGAACCGCTTATTTTTCCGGCCCGAGCAGTGTGGCATGACCAAGACTGATGCTGCGGCACAGGTGTCTGGGCCAGCAGACATGCAGATTGCATACTGCAGGCGGCCATGCCCAATCTGTACCTCCACAAAGATCCCTTCATGCATAATCTGTGCCTCCATGCCCCTTTCATTGCAAACTGGCAACTGCACGTGCCTCGTTGCTTCGCAACCCCTGCTGGCATGTGCGTGCCTCGCCCCTCCCCACAGACACTGGCGGGCATCAACCCGGATGTGGCGCTGGAGAGCTACACCATGAACATCACCACACTGGAGGTGCATTGCTTGTACTGCCCTGCAGTGCCCTTGTCGTCTGACAACATTGTCTGTTTGCTTCATGTTTGGCAGCTGCTGCATGGCTGGGATGGGCACAGGGGCACGGCTAGCTGGCGGGCTGGTGGTTTGACTGTCACCGGTTGAGCCGCCTCTGCTGGCATGGACATTCTGCAACTGCCGTCCTCTCTTACAGGGCTTTGATGCCTTCAAGGCCACCCTGGAGACTTCCCCTGGCTCCGGCACCTCGCGTGTGGACCTTGTGCTGTCGTGCGTGGACAACTACGAGGCACGCATGACCATCAACCAGGCAAGAGGGGTTGCTGGTGCAGTGTCGTGCTGCGATGGTGCTGGAAATGCCGGCCGGCACATGCAACTTTGGAGGCCCGGTTATTCACCTCATGCCCATCGGCTTGCAAAGGAAGTTACAGTAAAAGGAGGTGTTTCGCGGTGTCAGTTGTCTTACTTTCCATCCAGCCGCCCTGTCTGCACGTAGGTGTGCTTGGAGCTGAACCAGACGTGGATGGAGTCGGGTGTGAGCGAGGACGCGGTGTCAGGGCACATTCAGGTGGGCCCCAGCGCCACATGAAAGCCAATCGGAAGAGCTGTGGGAAGCTGTGGGGCTCCGACCTAGTTGTGTTTGAAGTGTGGAGCACTGGCAACCACACATTGCAGGTGGTGTCGCCTGGAGAGACCGCATGCTTTGCGTGCGTGCCGCCGCTGGTGGTGGCCTCTGGTGGGTGGGGCATGGCAGGCTTGCCGGCGGTGTGTACGTGGGGTAGTGCGATGTGTCCACCAGATTAGAACGTTGCAACCGCACCTCCACCTGCATCTGCACTGCCCTGCGGGTTTGTCAGCACCCCGCCTCCCTGCTCCCTCCACCCCCAACCACCACCGCAGGCATTGACGAGCGCACGCTGAAGCGGGAGGGTGTGTGCGCCGCCAGCCTGCCCACCACTATGGGCATTGTGGCGGGGCTGCTCGTGCAGAACAGTCTCAAGTACCTGCTGCACTTTGGCCAGGTGGGAGGCCAGACTGGTGTGCTCGCTGGATAAGAAAGGTGCAACTGCAGCCCAGTGCAGCTGATAAGAAGCGAAATGCCTAAGCTGTCTGTCCACAGCACTGCCTCGCTGCTCACTACACAACCCAGTTGTTGCCGCTTCCTACAATTCGATGGGTGCTGCAGCAGTTGTCTCATTGGTTCTGCCTGATCGCTGCTATGCTGCTCCGGTTCATGCAGGTAACCCAGTATCTGGGCTACAGCAGCCTAAAAGACTTTTTCCCTACAATGGACATCAAGCCCAACACCCACTGCACCAATGTTCTCTGCCGGCAGCGCCAGGCGGAGTGGGCCGTCGGGGCGCCTGCGCGCGAGGCGGCCGCTGCGGCTGCGGCCGCTGCGGCTGCGGCAGCTGAGGCAACGGCGGGGCCGCTGCATGAGACCAATGAGTGGGGCATCGAGGTGGTGTCGGACACAGGCGGCGAGGAGGCGGGCAGCACTAGTGGCTCCAGCTTGGCTGCAACTCCTGCGGCTGCAGCGCAGCAGGGCGGGCAAGCGTTGCCCGAGGGGCTGCATTTCAGCATGCCAGCCGGCGGCGGCGTGGATGCTGCAGCGCTGGCTGCTGAGGCAGTGGAGCAGACTGAGGCAGGGGTGGATGACTTGATGGCGCAGCTGGAGCAGCTGTCAGCTGCCAAGTAGGGCGATTAGACAAAGTGCAGCTTTCGAAACTAAAACAGAGAACTTCAACCCCTTCCAGCGCCCCGTGCGCCCTGGCTCTCGACTGGGTTGCATGGCGTTGATTTCAGGTATGAGGCGCTGATCTGTAACAGAGCAGAGGAGGACCATGCCCGCAGCAGAAGGCGAAGGCAGGGAACAGGGATGACGAGGCCGTGCGAGGATCCGTGGCGGCGGCGGCAGCAGCTGCATGGCCCAGCAGCGATGCCTGGCCGCCGCGCTGGACAATTTGGCATCGGCTGCAGAGCTTGTTCCCTGCAAAGGTGCTTTACACGCCCGCACACGCCCCGCTGTCGGCCACCACTCTCTAGCCTCCCAGCGCCGCCATGTATGCGCTGAGCGCACCAGGTTACAATGCCGCCCGAGCGGGTGGCGCAGCCAGCAGGAGCGGCGGGCTGGGCAGACGCGCGGTGCCGCTCGCCGCCCGGCGCCAGCGGGCGTCGCAACCACGCGCCCAGTCGGGCGAGCCTGGCGTCAGCGAGGACGTCATTGCCCGGCTGCGTGCAGCCGAAGAAGAGGCTGCACGGCTCAAGCAGGAGCTTGCAGCTGCGCAGGCAGCGGTGCGTGCTGTTTTGTGCGAAGAGAGTGTGCCCGAGCGTCTGTTTCCATAGCCGTGCTGGCTGCCGCGCCCCGTTAAACCACCCTCGCAACATTCTTTCACCTTGGCACGCCATGAACATGCTCTGCAGGCGGGAGCTGCAGGGGCTGGAGCGCCTGCAGCCGACGAGGCGCGGCCGCCCCGCATCGACGGCGGCGATCTGCGGCGCGAAACGCTTTTCAGTGGGGTCGACTCCAAGCAGCGCAACTGGCTGAGCGAGAGCGACGTATCCTTCTTCACCGGCGGCGGGCCTAGCGAGGCGGGCGGCGCAGAAGGGCTGACGCAGGAGGAGCAGGCAGTGGTGCAGGTGCGGCGGTGCGGCGGGCGTGTCAAGAGTTAAGGGCAGTTGTCTGGTGCAGAGCAGACTTGTGCTGTGCAGTGCAACGGCCCAGCACATAAGCTCACGCCATCTCCTCCCCTGATGCTGATGCACACCTCTCCTCCCCTGACGCTGATGCACACCTTATGTGCCCCGAACTCTGCCTGCATGCTCACTGCCCTTGCTGCAGCGTCGCCTGATTCTGGGCGCGGTGGCGGCGGTGGGGCTGGGTGCATTCGCCCTTGTGCCCACCGGCGAGCTGCAGCTGTCAAAGCCTAACAAACCGCTCTTTTTCTACCTTGTTCCGCTCATGAGGTGCGGCAGGATGTGCAGGTGGCAGGCAGGGGTCCCTTCAGAGAGGCAATGCCACCTTTTCAGATCACTGGCCAGCTGGTGGCAAGCCTGCCAAAGCATGCTATGCTTGTTTGGTATCCTCTAAGCAGACTCCCGCTAAGAAGCTGATGTGCAGGGCGCAGGAGCTGCTGGCCCAGGCAGAGCAGCTGGTGCCGGATGGGGACCTGCCGGCGCTGCAGGTCTGGGACGAGGTGGAGGGCCTGGGGGTGCTGATATGCCGACGTGCGGTTTTGTGGCGGCCTGCTGCGCCTGCATACTCGTCGAGGATGAGGGGCATCCCGTTGCGAGGGTTGACAGCTGAGATCTGCCTTGCTGTTCTTTCTTGCCGCAGAGCTTGTTGGCGCGCATCTTGGGCGAGCCCAACAACCTGCAGCAAAACCTGAGGGACGCGGCTGCATGTGCGCTGCCGCAAGTGCTTGGGCGTGCAAGCCATGGGTGCAGTGCAAGGCACCACTGGTGGGGCGCAAGCAGCAGGCGGCTACTTTCCCGTGCATCCATGCCTTGCTCCATGCCATGTTGGCGTGCCGCCCTCGCAGGCCTGCCCACCACACGTGAGGTGGAGACTGCTGAGGCGCTGGGCCGGGACGTGTACGAGTATGTGCGGCAGATTGACTATGACCAGGTGGGCCACAGCAGACGCGCAGGACACTTGAGGGCGCTGGCGCAGCAGAGCTTGGCACTATGCTTAGCAAACATGTGCCGTCGCTCTTCAAGACACCCCTCACCTTGCCACTCTTTTGATTCAGCATGCTTAGTGCGCCGTCCTGCCCATTTACTTGCACTGCAGTACTTTGATTCGCGGGCAGCAGCGCGCGACGGCCGGCTCATGAAGCAGTGCGTGCCTGCTGGAGTGGCTACATGCGCGCGCTGCTGCATGCACCTGTTTTACACCAGTTGCAGAGTTACAGCAACAGCAGACCCAGAGTTGCCACAAGACTCATGAAATGACTTGCCTTTTTGCCTTGGCTTGTGCTGCAGGTACGTCGACTTCTCACTGAACTCTGCCAAGGCTGCCCAGGTGTGGACGGGATGTAGCGGTCGCCACTGCCCTTGTTTGGGCCGGCAACAACAATGCGGTGATACCAGCATGCATCCAGCTTGCGCGTTGCCCCATCCACAGTTTTCCGCGCCCCACACTGGCAGGCCAAGCTGCGCGAGTTCCTGGCGCTCATGCCCGCTGAGCAGCGGGAGGCAGCGGCAGCGCAGCTGGCAGCGCTGCCATTTTGAAATCTAAGAATCCGTAAGCTGGAGATCCACCATTCACATGTGATCAAGCTCCCTTGCAAAGCGTGTGCTAAGACCATCTAAAAGTGGGCTGGGTGTTGGGTTGCCTCAGCGGCTGTGATTCAGGCATTGCTGCACGTGGCTTAACCAGGGTTGCAGCTAACTGTGTCCCTTTGTTTTGCCTGGTGCCAACAATGATGCAACGTCTTCCAACTTTAACATTTTTGAGAGGGCTGAGTTGATCCATCAGGGGCTTGCCCCGCATCGCTACCGAGCGCTCAGGCAGAACTGAAGGGGCATGCGAGAGTGCGGTCACAAGTCATCGCTGCACACAAATTAACTGGGGAGCCACTGGTGCACGCGAGACGCATTCAAGGTGATCTCGAACCCCCTCCACTGCCTGCTGCCCCGCCCTCGCCTGCTGCCCCGCCCCCGCTGCTGCCGCTGCTGCTGTCCTGCCCGCCAGCAGCTGCTGCAGCAACAGCCCCAGGGCAGCAGGGTCGGCCGACAGGGCAGCAGGTGGGCAGCCAAGTGATCCCTCTGGCTCTCGCTGCTGCTGCACAGCAGGCAGTACACCTGAGGCTGCAGGCAGGTGAAGGGAGGAGAAGGCGTGGGACGTTACAGGCAGGATGCTTGCAACCTTGCATGCACCCTCTGCATACAAACCGGGCAGCCAATGGCACCCACCCACCGAGGTGCGCCACCTCTCCCCTCAGCGGCGCCAAAACTCTTGACCCCGCTCACTCCAACCCTGCAGGTCTCCCATCCCAGCAGCAGGCTATAAACAACCTGTTTTCCCTGAACAATTCGGTCTGGCTCAGTACCCCGCCTTATGTAGGTAGTGCCCCTGCCATGGTATGGCAGGCCTTTGGGGGGCAAACCGGTGACGCCCCTCCTGGAGGAGTTATGGAAAGCTTCCCGAGACCACCAGCCGCCGCTGCGCTGAGCGACGGCATCGCCGACCCCACCAGCGTGCTGGGACTGGAGCACGTCGAGCCTTGCACACTGTGAGCTGGTCGCAGGCTTGTCTGCAGATGCAGCGAGCCAGCAGGGGTGGAGGACCTGCATGGGCGGGGAGACCGGTTTCTCTTTCAATGAGCCGTTGCTGTGAATCGGCCACTCTTCTGCAGGAGCTGTACCTGGACGGTGCAGCGGCAGCCAGGGTGGCGGTGCTGGCGGGCGAGGTGAGCAGAACAAGTGTGCCAAGGTGGCGGCCAACTTATTGTTCCCTGCAGTGTTTCCTGGCAGTGCGGGTTTGCAGATTCCGTTCCCCTGCCCACCCGCCTGCCAGCAGCCACTGTTTGCCTCGCGGACAGTGCACCTGTTGCATGCCGTGTGCGTCACTAACGCTGCTGCTCACCAACATGTGGACTTGTCCGCCTGTTTCCGCTCAGGGTGCTGACTTTGGCTGCCTGCTGGCGGAGGCGGTGGCAGCTGGCGGCTGGTCGGGTGTGGCTGGCGCCCTGCTGGACATCAGCCAGCTGCTGACTGAGGCGGTGCTGCAGCAGCTGCGCAGCGCCGATGGCTACAAGCAGCTGGCTGCGGCGCTGGCGGCGGAGCCCGAGCGCTGCGGCGGCCTGGGCAGCCCCTTTGCCGCGCTGTGGCTGCGCCCGCACGGCCTGCCACCCCTGATCATCCCCAGCAGCGCGCACGGCTGCAGCGAGCAGGTAGGCTGACTGTGGCAGCTTGGCTTGCATGTGTTGCTGGCGTGGTGGAAGGAGGTGCAGCACCAACACGAGATTGGCTGACATGGCCTGTCGTGGGTTGTCTGCCGTGCGCTGCTGCTGTTGGCTGGCACCGCTACACCAGATTGCAGGCAGCTGGCTCGGTGGTTGCAGCTGCTGCCCGCCGAGTGTCGTCGCTGGCGCTCCTCCCTTTGTGCAGTGGCACGGCACGCTCATCCCCGCCGGCACGCTTCACCTGGTGGCTGCCCTGGCGGCGCTGTGCGGCCAGCCCCTGCCGCCCTCTTCCCAGCTGCTGCGCGTGTGCTCGGGTGTGACGGGCGACGAGCTGCGCCGGCGCAGTGAGTGGGTTGCAGGGGTTGTGCTGGCTGTCCAATATTATTAATCAAGGTTGTGGCCAGCCCTGTCGCTGATCTTTTGCCGGGAGTGTTTTGCACAGGGCAGCTTGGTGTGTAGCTTTGGTCTGCCAGCTCACACAGCTCCATGCGCACCAAGCTTTGAACGCGTCATGCACAGCGTGCTGATGCCAACCAGCTCCCTTGCTGCAACCCCCCTGAGTGCAGGCGACGAGCGCTATGGCTGCCGCCCCTGCCAGCTGGCCATCAACGTGCAGCTGTTTGCCCGGGGCGAGCCGCTGCTGCCCAAGGGCGGGCGCTGCTGCGGCGCCTGCGCGGCTGCGGGCCTGGCGCAGCTGCCGGAGAGCCGCAGGAAGCGCATGTACGAGATGATTGACTGCGGGCGGTTCTGGCAGCCCTCCCGGCTGCTGCGCCTCAGCGGGTCGCCCGCCACCTTTGCCTGGGTAGACGCAGCCCACGCCGCCCGCTTTGAGGTCAGCGACGCAGCAGAGGCAGCGGCCGACGACGGCTGGGAGCCGCTGCCGGCTGAGCAGCTGCACACGGGAGAGGCGGCGGAGATCCACGGCTGGGGCAGCGCGTGGGTGCAGCTGGCGGACCCGGTGGCCAGCTGGGCAGCCTGGGAGCGTGCGGCGGCGGCGGAGGCTGAGCGAGAGGAGCGGGAGCGGGAGCGGGCGGCGGCGCAGGAGCGGGCGGCAGCCAAGGCTGCCAAGGCTGCTAAGCGAGAGCGGCGGCGGCAGGAGCGGGAGGAGCGGGCGGTGGCGCAGTTGTGGGAGGCGGCAGCCAGGGCAGCAGCCCAGGCGGCTGAGCGGGAGCAGCGGCGGCAGGAGCGGGCTGTGGCGCAGCGGCGGGCGGCGGCCCTGTACGCCAGCGAGCAGGCAGCGCAGCGGCGGGAAGCCGCGGTGTCGGCGGCCCGGGTGGCCTATGCGGCTGCGGAGGCAGATGGCACGGCTGAGGCCCTGGCGGAGGACGGCTGGGAGGCGGTGCCGCTGGTGCTCGATGCGGCGGAGGTGGCGGCGGTCCACTGGGCAGGCACTGCGTGGGCGCCCATACGGCGCTGAGCAGCGGGCGGCGGCAGGCGGCAGGAGCACGAGGGCGGCTGAGCAGCAGGCAGTGGTGCGCAGGCAGCGGGCGGCGGGATGCCGGCAGCGTCCCACCTGGCATACAGCAGACGTTCTGGGAATTGTAGTAACAATTTTGACTTGTTTGTACTTGTGCGCATTGCAATAACGTGACTGCATTTCTTCTGTGAACGGCACTGAGCTCTGTGAAGAGGCAGCTGATGGCAGTGACGGTACTCGCACTTGGCATGTATGCCCTAAAGTGGTGGTGACGGTCCGGGCTCTGTGAGAGACTGACTGACTGACTGGGCATGCACACGCAGCCATGCAGCAATAATGGCAGCAGTCAGTGTGTGTCAGGTGTGCAGCAGCATGTGGGCCTGGGTAGCGCAGGCAGCAGCCGTGGCGGTGGCTTGAAGAGCACGGAGCAGCACGAGCAGCCATGCCATGCCTTGCAGCTGCTCACAGAAACCAAACTTCATACAGGCCACCATCAATCATTAGGAGCAACAATGGCAGCAGGCCAGCAGCTTAACACACGCCATCTCCGGCAGGCGGGGTGCCTGCTGTGCTCCGCGCATGGGCCAGCTTGGAGAACCGCGCGACCCCAGCAGCTCGCCAGATCCCGTCAGTGCTGCCTCAAGGCCCTGATCCGCCCGCAAGCTGGGCGCCAGGCCTCCACCAAACCCTCGGCCGGCCCGAGCATCCGCCCCAGCCTCGCCCCGCTCGCTCAAACGCACGCTGCAACCCACGCAGCCCCGCAATCGCAGCGGACTGGGCGCGCCAGCCGGCCTGCCGAGGCAGGCGGCGCGCCGGCCGCGGCAGGCGGCGCGCCGGCGGCGGCGCAAGCATGGCGGTGGGCGGCCCGTTTTACAGGTCGCTGCGAAAGGGCGTGACGTACTCAACCCGCACCGGCCGATGGATGGCTCAGCTTCCGGGCCAGGTCAGGCGCTGCAATTTGCTGGTTGGCGGCCAGCACCTGGGTGGCGCGCAGGCCGACAGCCACCCCATGTCGTTACAACTTGTTCCCTGGCACGCAGCTTGGCAAGTCCTCTAAGACGTGCAGCACTGAGGAGGAGGCTGTGAAGCACATTGATCAGAAGCTGGAGGAGGCGGTGTGCAGGGGGAAGATAACTCGGGAGCTGGCGCAGCGCTACGCCACGCCGCGGCCCAGCGCTGTGCGACAGCAGCCAGCGGCATTGGAAGGCAGATAGGGGCACTAACCCGCCGCGGCCGTACAGCCTGCCGCGTGTGCGGGATACGTTTCCCACGCGGCAGCAGGCGGAGGCTGACATCTGCAGTGCGTACATGGAGGAGCAGCGGGCAGGGGTGGCGGGGGCAGCAGGCAGCAGCAGCAATGGCGGTGGGCAACAGGGGCCGCGGCTGAGGGTACAGCAGCTGCTGCCGCTGTTGCCGCAGAGCGTGGAGCAGTGGCGGCAGCGCGCCCGTGCGCCCGCCCACAGCGTGCCAGCTGAGGAGCTCAGCCCCTCGGAGCTGGCGCAGCGGTTCAGCAGCGATGAGGCAGAGGTGCACCGCCGGTTTGGCACCTACGGCTGGCGCTACGGCTGGCAGAGCGTGCTGCAGCGCGGCATCCGGGGCCAGCCGCTGCCGCCGTGGCAGCACCTGTTCCTCGGCCTCCGCAGCCCAGCCGTGGTGAGCTGGCTGAAGAGCCTGGGCAGCTTTCCCGACTGCCACCTGGACCACCAGCCGCCGCTGGCGCTGAGCGGCGGCACCGCCGACCCCACCAGCGTGCTGGGGCTGGAGCACGTCGAGCCTTCCACACCGTGAGCTGGCCGCCGGCAGCAGGTTGGCTTGTCTGCAGTTGTAGCAGGCCAGCAGGGCTGGAGGGACTGGTTGGGTTGGGTTGGGGAGGTTGGTTGGGCACACAGCACCGTGGCTGAGCCTCAATGCTGCAGCGCTCTTACCCTCTGCTGCACCAGCTGCGTTCACCAGCGCACTGCTCTGCCGTCCATCACTGCCCTGCTCGCAGCACCGTCAACATGAGCAAGGGCTCGCATGGCGGGCGGGCGGTGCAGGTGCCCGGCGGCTGGGGCGGCGGCCCGCCGCCAGAGATTGTGCTGGTGCGGCAGCCCGACGTGGTGGTGCGGGCGGGCGACCCACGCTACCATGTGCGCTGGGGGCAGCGGGAACAGGGATGGCTTGGTATGGTGGGGCTGGCAGCCTGGAGTGTGAGCTCATGAACAGCAGGCTGTGCAAATCGTGGTGCAACCGAACGCGATTGACCTCTTTTCACAAGCAGCGTCACAGGCTCCTGCCCGCCGCCCTCGCTCTCGTCGCAGGAGATTGCGGATGCCTTTGAGGCGGAGGAGGGGCTGGCGGCGGAGCGGCTGGAGCAGCTGCACCACCTGTCACCACCAGGCGGCAGCGCAAAGGGGCGGGCTTTGAGCGGCGTGTTGGAGCGGGAGACGGCGGTCGCCGCTTGCGGCAACGAGCACGGCGAAAACTGCACGAGAACGCCGAGCTGGGTGGTTTGAATTCGTGCAGTGGCAGTACGCACAACAACTGATCGTGTGAGATGGGCCATTGGCACCTCGGACTTTGCTGAAGTTGCTGTGCACCAGCAGAGGGGAGCGTGGGAGTCCAGGAACTGCTCCTTGGCTTGTAGCTGCAGGGGCCTGGCCCTTGGCCATCTCGCCACCCGCTTCCTCAATCCACACCTAAGGGCGCTATCTTTCTTTCTTCCACTCCTGCCTCTCGATACTGCCCAGGGAAGATGGGCCTGTTGCACACGCCTCCGGTGGTACAACAGGACCCTGGCTCACTTCGACAAACCCTGCAGCCGTGAGAAAAGCCAGGCAGCTGCAGAGGGGCTGGAATACCGTGCATGTGGTGCACGTACCTGTTGATTTGCGCGGGCTCTGCCGGGCGTGGGCATCTACAGTCCGTCGCTCTGTTTGGTGACACAGTTACCGACTGACTCACTCAAATAATACTAGCATGCCACCCGCACATGCTGTGAGTGAGCCAGACACGTGGGTTAGTCAGCCGTTTCAGCCTGCGCACACACCGTCTGCTGAGCTTGGGCAGGGACCACCATGTACCTACAGTATGGAGATAATCATCCCTTCACCCGCCTGGTTTAGGCAGCGGGTGGGGACCACTAGCACCTAGTGCAACTTCCTTGCCTCGGCCCCCACGCACCCTAGGCGGTACGGCATTCAGCCGCGGCCCGTTCAGCTGATGATGCCGTCACCTTGGCGCTTGCAGCCCCTGCTCCTGCCACAGTTTGCATTTCATCTTGCATGCCATATGTTGCATTCCCTCACCCCGTTGCCCCTGACTTCTTCTCTCCCTGCCTGCCTGCCGCCCATCTCACCTCCACCCACACCGCCCCCCCGGGGCCCTCCGGGGCAGCCGTGAACCGGCAGCTATGGCCGCCTTAGTATGCCCCCGGGTGGTGGCTTTGAATGCGCGACTCAACTCGACTCTCAGCATGGCCACTTGCACGCACTCACATGCTGTTTTCTCCCCACCAGGGGGCCCGCCCGCCAGGGCCCCGCGTCACTGCGGGGCAGCAGGGAACGGGTACACACCCTAGTACCTCCTGGTCCGGAAAGTGGTTGGGTTTGATAGCAATGCGCCTGAAGAAGGGGCACTGCGCCGTTCCGATCAGGGCTCTTTGAGCCGGCTGCAGTTTACTGCGGTCCTCCAGATTTTTTCCCCCACCGGGGGTTTTCCTGGCTATGAGCGGTTACTCCGAAAGGGCGGAGCCAGGCTGGAGCCCGGGGCTCGAGTGAGAGCCCCAGCGGTGCAGCGCCCCTTCCAGGGCAGGTTCGGCTGGCCTACCAGCCCCGTGTCCTGGGCCACCACAGAGGCTCGTATACGCACGGTAATTGTAACACACTTTGTGCAGTGAGTGTTAGCGATTCTCTCTGGAAATTTCCAGCACCACGTCGTAGTTCAGGGCTTCCACCGGGTGCAAGCGGGTGGAGGAGGCGCTCTTGCCGGCCAGCTGCCGCAGTTCTCGAGCCATGTAAGAGAACGCGCTGCAGAAAGCGGACAGCAAACAAGTGCAGTTGACAGCAGGCTGCAGCAGCAGACAGCAGCCACAGGTGGAAGCAGCATGGACACCGGCAACGGCAGCAGAGCCGTCACACGCCCCACACCCATGCACACTACCAACCCTGACCTGCGCTTGGTGCCCACAAATTTGTCGGCTTGGGTCAGCACCAGCAAGTCGAGCAGTGCCTTCTGCTCAGAGTGCAGGCCTGTGGAATGGGGTGTTGATGGGGGGCAAGGGGCGTGCTGTCAACGGCATGCAGCACACATGACACAATGGCGTGGTGGCTCAGGAGGCTGTGGCTGGCCGTCGCCACACAGCAGCCTGCGCCACATGTTCTGTTCCCAGCAGCCCAGGCCCGCACAGCGCACACATGCGGGCTGCAACTTTCCCGTGGTGCCGGCACCCCATGCGCACCCGCCAGCTCTTCACTCGACAAGTAGTCCTCTTTGACCACCACCTTGCTGCACACGCCATCCTTGCGCAACAGCTTGGTGTATGACTGCAAGCCTGCACGCATGAGGGCAACCAAAGCTGGCAGCGCATTGACACATCAATCCCCAGCGCCTGCTCTTCTTGAAGGTAAGGCGGCGAAGGCCGTAGCCCGCACAGGCGAGCACAGCAGCAAGCGCACAGTCGAGTGCACCTGCCCTGCCTGGGCTGCGGGACAAGGCCTGCAGCAACAGCCGGTGATTGCCACACGCTTGTGGTGCAGCCAGCAGCCACACGGCGCATTTCGTGCCCACTGTTGGTGTCGTTGTAGGACAGCAGGCCGGATGCAGCGTAGAGAGGGGTAGATGTGTCGTAGCCCAGCTTGCGCATGTGGCTGAGCTCCTCAGCTGGCACGCTGTGGGCGGGCGCACGGGCGCGCTGCCGCCACTGCTCCACGCTCTGCGGCAACAGCAGCAGCAGCTGCTGTACCCTCATGCCGCCAATGCCGCTGCCTGCTGCCCCCGCCACCGCTGCCCGCTGCTCCTCCATGTATGCACTCCAGATGCGAGCCTCTGCCTGCTGCCGTGTGGGGAACGTATCCCGCACACGCGGCAGCCCGTGCGGCCGCGGCGGGTCAGCGCCCCTGTCGGCCTTCCAATGCCGCTGGCTGCTGTCGTACGTCACGCCGACCACAGCGCTGGGCCGCGGCTTGGCGTAGCGCTGCGCCAGCCCCCGAGTTATCTCCCCCTCGCGCACCGCCTTATCCAGCTCCTGGTCAATGTGCTGCACAGCCTCCTCCTCAGTGCTGCACTTCTTAGAGCTCTTGCCAAGCTGCATGCCAGGGGACGAGAGGGGAGGACACAGGGAGTTGGCTGCAGTCGGGCTGTCGGCATGGTCGGCATGCGCCGCGCCTAGGTGCTGGCCGCCAACAGGCAAATGGCAGCGCCTGACCTGGCCCGGGAGCTGAGCCGTCCACCGGCCGGTGCGGGGTGAGTAGGTCACGCCCTTCCACAGCGACCTGTAAATCAGGCCGCCCACCGCCATGCTTGCGCCGCCGCCGGCGCGCCGCCTGCCGCCGCCGGCACGCCGCCTGCCGCCGCTGGGCTGCCTCGGCAGGCCGGCTGGCGCGCCCAGTCGGCTGCGATTGAGCGGCTGCGTGGGTTGCAGCGTGCGTTTGAGCGCGAGCGGGGCGAGGCTGGGGCGGATGCTCGGGCCGGCCGAGGGTGTTGGTGGAGGCCTGGCGCCCAGCTTGCGGGCGGATCAGGGCCTTGAAAGGCAGTTCTGACGGGATGGCGAGCTGCTGGGGTCGCGCGGTTCCCAAGCTGGCCCATGCACGGAGCACAGCAGGCACCCCGCCTGCTGCCGATGTGCGGTTAAGCTCGGTTTACTGGGACACCGCCGCGCTGTGCACCCTGCTGGCATCAGGCAGCCTGGCCGTGGCACCAATCTCCATCATGTTGCACACGTACGCAGCCGACACACGGCTGGCAGCTCTGCTGGCAGCGCGTCCAGCAGCTCAGCACCCACAGAGGATCAGGTGCTGCTTGAGTACATGGGCAGCTGAAGCAGGAGCCCGGTGGAGGGCTCAGCAGCGATGGAAATAGCTAGATGCTAGCATGGGGAGTGCATAGCATGGGTAGCGCAGTGGGGTGCACACAGGAAAGGAAAATGACACAAACATAGGCCTAATGCGCAGACCGGTTACACTGAAGCCCCTCCCATCTGCCGCCGATCCCACAGGGCCAGCGCGGCTTCCCAGCGCCGACACGGTGCGGAGCCGCGGAACCAGGACGGGGGCATGCATTTTGTAACGGGAGACAAAAGGACACTGACTCTACCAGGGATCGAACCTGGAATCTTCGGTTCCGTAGACCG
>VIYQ01004018.1:0-17099 GCA_009928355.1 Chlorella sp. CH2018 | reverse complement strand
GGCAGCAGAGTCGCGCGTTCTGCCACCCCGTGGTTGGCAGCAGATGTGCAGGAGGGCAGCAGAGCGCCTGTGCCGGACGCCACACCGCCACGCTGCTCAGAGGCTGGCATATCAATCCAGGACGCGTGTCAAGCCACCTGCAGCACGCCAGGCCCAGCGCCCACCTGGGGGGTGATGTGTGCTGGCCCCGGCCGCATGAATGTGGGCACCTCTGGTGCATTGCACGATGCGGGGCAGCCGCCAAACAGGTGCTGCAGCACGCACACCCGTGGGTAGCTGTACAGCCAGTCCAGCGGGCCATCCTCCATGAAGGCCTGCAGTGGTGTGGGGAGGGCAGGTGGGTGGCAGGCTAGGAGGTGGCAGGGCAGACAGCCTGGGGGAGGAAGCCGGATCTGTGCTGATGCCGCCGTGCACGCTCAGCTGCTGCCCTTGCCACCCCCATTCATTTGCGCTGGGCTGTGCACCCCTCACCTGGAAGAAGTTGAGGGGCTGGCCCGAGGACGGGTCCCACAGGCCGCTCTCCACGGCAAAGCGGCGCAGCCCGGGCGACACCAGCACGCCATCCTTGTGCTCCTCAACCTGAAGGGAGACGGGCAGCGCGTACAGACTGGATTGAGCAGCCGGGTGGGCCAGGGACCAGGGCCTGGCCCAGCAGCAGGGTGGCACTGTGGAGCGGTTGGGGCAAGGCCCAAGCCGTACAGCAGGGCAGGCGGCTGGGCAGTACTGCAGCCGCAGGCGACACCGACCCAAGCTCACAAACCCATCAGAACCGCACACCAGCGCACCTCTTGGAAGCGGCCCTGGTTGGCAGAGATGAAGAAGGTGCCGTGCGGCAGGCGCTGCGCCATCCAGTGGTGCCCGCTGGCCGTCTCAAGGTACCTGGAGCGAGGGGAGGCAGGGGAGAGGTGACGACAGGTGGCGACTAGAGGACAGGTGGCACCTAGGTCCAAGCAAGGCTGGAGGCGCAGGCTTGGCCGTCCCGCGGCCAGGAAGCAAGTTTGAGCAGCTGCTACCCCTCTCGTTCAGCTCCCTGCGGCGCACGCACCAGGCCTCGCGCGCGTCGGCAAACAGCACCCCAAACGCCTCGCCCGCTCCGTGCTGCGACACCAGCTGGCCCAGCAGCTCGGCGCCCTGCCGAGCAGAGGTGACCTGCAGGGGAGGCGACAGGCAAGAAGAGAGTGCGGACTGTGTTTGGCCTGACCAGCACTGCAGGCATCAGCCCAAGCGCCAGGCCAGCAGCATCAGCCCAAGCGCAAGGCCAGCAGCATCAGCCACCGCCAGCGGCATCCAAGCGCTGCCCTCTGCGCCCTCAGGCTCCCAGGGGCATGTTTCAGCCACCCGCCCGCCTGCCGCTGCTTGCCTGGGGCAGGATGATGGATGGGATGGCGTCCTCGATGATGCCGCTGTCCTCGTTCAAAGGGTCTGCAGTTAGAGTGACAGCAGTGTATTTGAGCTGGCAGGCTCAGGTGCAAGCTGTGGCGCAGCTGGGCAGGCAGGCGAGCTGAGCTGCGGTCTGGGGCTGGCTGTCCTTCCATTTGGCTATCAACTGTCAACAGCATCACCCTTTAGGCTGCTGCTTTGAGCCACCCCCTCCCCCTCCCACCCTCACCTGCCGCCAGCGCAGCCGCCGAGTTGTAGATGCTCTCGGTTGCGCTGATGGCCACCCCTGCCTCGTTGACCCCCGCCGCCTCGCCGCTCGTGTTGCGCCCGCTGGCCGGGTCCGCCAGGGGCCCGGCAGGCAGGGATAGGTAGGCCAGCCCTGGCCCCGGCAGCTCCAGCTGCAGCTGGTTCAGGTTGGCATGGAACACCGCTGGCCCCTGGCGGGCTGGGTGGTACTGCAGGCTGCTGGGAGAGATGGCGCCCTCGCCGTCGTCGTTGCGCTGCACAAGGAAATGGTTGGGGTGGCGAAGAGAGGAGGGTGAGGTTGGTGGAGGGGCTTTCCACCCACCACAACCGCCAAATGGATGCCTGTACTGCAGGCTCACTTGATACTAAAATGAAGACGTGAACTATGACATCACTGCCATGCAAGCCTCACCGCAATGATGATGGAGCCGTCGGGAGAGGCGCCAGGTGCCACCATGTATGAAGTGCAGGCGGCGGCCGGCCGCGACGCCAGCGCCAGCGCCAGCAGCAGCAGGGTCGGCGCCACTCCAAAGCCGGCGCACCGCTTCAACTGCCCCATGCTGCAGCCAGGGGTGTGGTAAAACTCTCTTTAAGCAGGAGGGGCGGCCAGCTGGGTAGCTTCACAGCTGCCGTGCAGCCGCCACCGGCGCCCGCCGCCGCCAGTCAGCAACTGAGCGCCAGAGATGGCTCCCGCGCTTGAGCATCGACCTGCCAACCTACCTGAGCTCTGCCGCGTTGCCCGCGCGCCCCGGGCGTCCTGGGGGAGCGAGCGACGGCCGAGCGGTCAGCTGGCACCCCTGCGACGCTGGCGTGCGGTGGAACCAACCAGCAGTTGAAGTCTGACAAGGTGGGCGGCGAGAGGGTGCTAGGTGAAGACGAGCGTGAACGGGCCAGCTGGCACCCGCGTGTGCAGCGCCTAGCAAGGGCCGCCGCCATGCCTGCCACCTTGCTTAGCGCCTGCTGTGGTCTGAACAACTGCCGATTACAATTTGGCCAGTTCATAGAAAGAGGATTTGGGAGAAAGAGAGTGAGGTGTGGGAGGCCTACACAGGCAATGCGATTGCGAGGGGCGAAGAGATGGATTCGATGCGTGCGAATGCGAGGCGAAGAAGTGGATTCGGTGCGTGGTACAACGGTGACGCACAAATGAAATGAAATGGGTTGTTTGTGGCAGTCAAAAAATCGTGCAACGAAATGAGCACGTGCAGACGGCGGGCTGGCGGGAAATAGGGGAAGAGCATCCAAGCTGAAGTGCAGCCCAACGCATGAAGCACATGCGCGGCTGGTAAGCGCCGCACGGCTTCTTGCTGTACTCTGGGGCGGTGAAAGTGGGCAGCCGAAAGAGAGGGAGGGGGCTCCGGTGCCGGGGCAGCAGGGCCCCGTTCAGCAAGGTGGGAAAACAGAGACTGCAAGAGGCACTAGTTCATTCCTTCGGGGCATGGGAGCAGGCGCAGGTGGCACAAGGGGCAGCACAAGGGGCGAGCAGTCAGCGCTGAAGTGCCCCTCACGGGTACATGCAGCAGCTGGCTCAGCGTTGGTCATGGGGCCCGCCGGCAAGTTTCAGAGAGCAGGTGCAGCCGCGGCGTGGCATCCTTGCCAGGACGCCGCCGCTCCTAAGGCGCCAGCAGCTCATCCGGCAGCATTTCGTTCCAGTCCAGCATGCTGAACACGCAGGGACTGGCCGGCTCCTGCCGCGGCGCCGCCTGCTGCTGGTGGAGGGGCTGCGTGACTAGGGGCGCTGCAGCCGCTGCCTCCTGCATGGCCTGCAGGAAGGAGCCGCAGGGCAGCTCCGGAGTGCTTCGCACCGCAGCTGGCGCAGCCGGGGCAGGGGTAAAGCTCACACGCCGGTAATCAAAGCTGCCGCCCCGTGGCGGCGGCGGCGTGGCGACGCCATACCCAGGCGCTGCCGCGGAGGTGGTCGCCCGGCTGTACAGCGCTGATGCAGCAGCCATATGGGGATCTGCGCCGCTGTGAGGCCGCCTGCAAGCAAAGGTGAGCTTGACAAAGGCATGATCAACAAGCGAACCGTGTAAATGGCTCAGGGTGCCAACACAGCTCCACAAACGTGCCGCCTCAAGAAGATCTGTCATCGGCACGCACAAAACAACGTCCAAGGCACACACCAGTAGCCAGCGTAGCAGCAGCCTCCCCGTGAGACAGCCCCAAAGAGCCAGCCCCCAGGGCCACACTCACTTGTACGCCGGCTGGGGCTCTGCCTCTGGTTGCGGCTGCACCGCCTGCGGTGGCTGAGGCGCACTGGACGAGTAGAAGGAGCTGCCCATGGCCACGCGCCAGTTGGTGGCGGTGGCTGGCAGCCGCGCATGGCTTGCGGGCGGTGGCTGCAGCACCTCTTCGCTCTTCCGCTTATGCGTGCGCACCGCCAGGCTGGCCAGCACGTCTGCGCGGGCTGCGGCGGCTGCGCCGCTCTCACCCCAAGCCTCCATGCTGCGGCGGCCCAGCGGCGCGCGCGGCGGAGCGCCAAAGTCTACAGACCCCGCTCGCCGCCGGTGGCAGGCAAGCTGCTGGGGAGCGTACTGCTGCTGCAGCTGCTGCGCGCCATGCTGCAGTGCAGGGTGCGGCGGCGGCAGCTGCGCTGACTGCGCGGTGGGCTGTTGCGTCCGGCCGCAGCAGCGGCAGGGCGACCCTTGCTGCTGTGCGCCGCCGCCCAGAGTGCGGCTGTAGCCGCTGTACAGCTCGTCGCTGTTGCGGTGGTGGCTACTGCAACAAGGCAGGGCAGCCAGGGTGTGGTTTGAGCAAGCTGGGTTGACAGCCTGGGAGGCTGCAAGGCGTGCAGCGCATGCTCCGCAGGGACGTGGCCGGCCGGCACAGGGCGCAGCACATGCCCAGCAGCGCACGCCACCCGCTGAGGCCCTCACCTGTCGCCGCTGGGGCCGCCGCTGGGGCCGCCGCTGGGGCCGTGCCCTGCAGAGTTGGAGCCGCCGTCAGAGAGGGCGGGCTGCGGTGCCGAATACTGCTGGTAGCAGGACACGCCCTCGGGCCACTGCTGCTGCGCCGGGTGCGGTGGCTGCAGCGGCACGCTGGCGCCAAAGTCACAGCTGGCGCGAGCTGCCGGCCGGCGCGTCGGGCCGGGCTCTGATGCGTGCCCGCTGTGCGCACGGCGCGGCGGCTGCGAGGCCACACGCTGCAGCAGCGCCTGCATGCTGCTGGTCTCCAGCGGCGACGCCGCGCAGCCCTGCTCTTCGGCCAGCACGCGCCAGCCCGCCAGCCACGACTCCACACCCTCGGTTTGGGCCGGGGATACGCGCGTCAGGTGGCTGCCATCAGTGCTGGCCCTGGCGGGCCGTTCAAGTGTGGGCAGCGGCGCCGAGGGCGCGCGGACGCCGCCGGTGCCGGCGGGGCAGGCCGCAAGCTGCTGCGTGGAGCCTGGCATCGGGCCGCCTGCTGCTCAGGGGGCGGTTAGGGGTGGGGGTGGGCGTTTTAAGTGAGCAAGTGCTCCGCTGGGTGGCGGAGCCTGGGGCCCGGGGCGCGCTGCGGCCGGCATGCCCTGCAGCGCCTGATGGGCCCTTTCTGGCACCGATGCGGCCGCCCAAGGGGGGATGGGCGGCGGGCCCCCAAAGCTTGCTACACTCACCCCGCTCTAGGAGCCAGTCTGCCGCATCCAGCACCTCAGCGGGGGCCTGGTAGCCCTCCCACACGGTGGCCAGGGGGTCTTGGACCTCCGTCGGGCGTAGCGCATGGCCGCCGCGGCTCAGCATAGCTGCTCCCGCCTAAAAAACGCTCGGGCTGTGATGCTGGGGTGCTGGCAGGCGGCGTGTGGGCGCCGGCACTACTTCAGGCGCTCGGCGCACCAAGGGTGAACTTCGCGTGAAACGAGCAGGCCTGCGCAGCCGCAGCCGTGCGCCTGTTTCGCACGCAGGATGCAGGGCGCGATTGCGGGGCCCGTGCAGGGCGTGCGAGAGGTGGTGTCGCTTCACTGATGCAGGATGTGTGGCCAGCTTGTGCCCCTGCCCCAAATGGTAGACGCTGCAGACACCCCCGCTGCCTGTGGTATACGTTTGGAGGGAGAGCGGCGCGCGGCGCAAGTCCCTGCCTGGTTACCCGCTGGGACCGACGGTGTGTGCCGGCGCACCGCCGCCCGACCTGAACGGGCATCCCTGCTCGTTCAGCTCGCCGCACCGCACGACGTCGCTGTCAGCCTGCTATCTTACAACGCTCGAGCTCAAAAGTACAATGTGTGGCAGGGTGGGCACGCAGGCTGGACCAAGGCAACGTAGGGGCGGGCAAAAGAGGAGGAGGAGAACACAGTTCGCGTGGTATCGCATACAGGCAGAATGAAATCGCACTGTTCACTTCGGTGGCCCGCTCCAGCGCCGTGATCACCGCAGCGTGGCGAGCCGCGTCAGCATCACGACCAGGCCCGGCAGCCCTTTCTGCACACGGGCAGGGGGGGGGGTGGCAGCCAGGGTTGCTTGCCGTGCCATGCGTCCAGCCAGGCTGCAAGCACACATCAGCACCCAGCGACTGCGCCCAGCCAAGCCCCCGCTGTTGCCGTGCCTGCAGCAGGTTGATGCGCGCCGCGTTACTGCTCTTGGCAAACAGCGACAGGCCAAAGGCGATGAGCTCCAGGAAGGAGAGGCGGGAGGACAGGAAGCCGTGCCAGTGGTAGTCGGACAGCGCAAAGAAGGCGGCAAAGAACTCGCGCGTCTCCGCCAGGTCCAGCTTGAGCAGCACCTGGCGGGGGCCAGGGTGGGGGGAGTGGGCAGGTTGAGCTGAGGTGGGGTATGGGAGAGTCGGCCCAGCGGGGCAGGCAGCAAGCTGCAGGGGGAGGGGATACCTTCCACCAACCCGCGCCCACCCTGCTCACCAGCTGGCAACACCAACCCCTCCTTTCCCCACACCGCCTTTCCTGCCGCAGGGCGGCACCCACCTCCATTCCAAACTCGAAGAACTCGCGCTGGCGCAGCCGCTGCACCGGCCACATGGTGCGCCACACCGCGGCGCTCATGGCAGCGGCCTCGGCGTCGCTGCGCGGCGCACGCGGCAGGTGGCCGTCTGTGGCCTTGTCCGACACTGCAGGGGCGGCGGGCGGGGTAAGGCTCTGTGTTGAGGGGCGGGTGGTCCGCAAAAGGGGCTGTGAGGTGCGGCATGTGTCTGGCGCGCTGCTGCATGGTGCACTCGCTCGTTCGCCACGCCAACCGGCCAGCCACCCACCTGATGACAGCTGGTCAATGATGGCGTCCGCCACCAGCGGTGCAGCACCCAGCACCCGCGACACCATGTAGCCGGTGGAGGGGTGCACCATGCCTGGCCAGGGAAGGCACACGCGATGGGAGTTCAATGGGGTGCTGAGGCGCAGCCCAGCGCATAATTGAGCAGCATCATGCCACCTCCTTGAGCAGTGCGCTGCAGTGGTGGGCACTGGCAAGCTGGTCCCCCTGCGCCTGAACCCTGGCTGGCCGCCCCTGGTGCGCACCCGCAGTGCCGCCGATGCCGATGACACGCTGCGGGCGCATGGGCAGCACGCCTCCCATGGGGATGGCACAAAACTCCTCCTCCTCAATGCTCAGCACCTGCAGCAGGCAGCGCAGTCTGAAGTCAGCTGCTGCTTGCACAGCCTCCAGGCTGCACGCTGCACGGCCTCCCTCCTGCGCCGGGCTGCACCACCACCCCGCTGGCTGGCTGGCGGCTGGCTGGCTGGCACACAAACAGTAAGAGCAGCGCACCTTGAGGCCCAGGTGCTGCATGCGCTTCTCCAGGCGCAGCTTGAGCTCGGGGAAGGGGATGATGGGGCGCGCCACCAGGCTCGTCTCCTCCAGGAAAATCTTGGTGGGCGAGAAGGGCATGGCGTACAGGAAGGTGGGCAGCCTGCAGGAAGAAGGCCACAGGTTTTAGACGGCCGGGGTGAGCTAAGGGCGCAGCGGGCGGCAATGTAGGGTGGCAGGCAAAGGCAGACAGCAGCAGGTAAAGCATCAAGCCCAACCTCCGCCTGCAAGCCGCCTGGCGGCATCCCACTTGTCGAGCTGCCAGCCACCACTTCCCCTCGTCACAGCCGCCTGCGCAGCCCCGGGGCCTCACTTTTCGTTGCGAGCCTTCACGTCGGGGGAGGCATCCAGGTGGTCGTCCCGCCAGTCCATGAACAGCATGGTGCCGCAGTCAAAGGGGTGGCTCTCCACCTCCACAGTGATGCCGTACGCGCCCTGGTAGCCTGCGGGTTGCGGGCAGGCACGAGTTGCGGGCGTGATCAGCGGCCTTGTTGCGGCGCTGTACTCATCTGCACATGCAAAGCGTGTGGCCAGACTGCTGCTTCCTGCGTGCAGGCTTGCAAGACATGTGCACCAAGGGACGGTTCGATGCAATGCAATCGCCGACTTCCTCGACACAAGCCGGCCATTTACGCCCTGCAGCGCTGTGCCACTGCCACCTTTCAAGCGGCATCACAGCCCAGCCCACCTGGGTTGAACGGCTTGTCATACTCCACCAGCTTGCGGCTGTGCCCTGTGGCGTCCACCACCAGGCTGCCGGCCACCTGGCTGCCGCCCTCCAGTGCCACAGTGGAGCGGCCGTCGCCGTGCGACACGTCCTTGGCCTGCGGGCAGGGAGGGAACAGCTGATGGTGCGCTTGCTGCAGGGTACTCCTACCCTGGCCAACTCATGCTGGGCCACATGTGGCCGCACGGAAGCGGAGCAAGGTTTACCGCAGGCTGCATCCATGCCAACAGGACACCCTGGCAGGCAATTGGCCTGCAGTTCCAGACCGGGTATCATCGCACGACCCTCACCCCGCACCTTGCCGCGGTAGAATGTGACGCCCGACGCCACGCAGCGCTCCAGCAGGCGGCGCTTGAGCTTGGGGCGGTCCACACGGCCGTAGGGCCGTGCCAGGTACCTGACAGTACAGGGCACGCGGGGGCGGGAGGGGGGACAGTCAGCAGCAGCAGGGACTGGCGGCAACTGCAGCCAGGAAACGCCTCGGCAGCTGGCGCGCGCGCCTGTCGCTTTCAGGCGGCGCGGCAGCAGCCATGGCAGGCAGCTCCTGCACCGCCTGCTTGCTGCCCAGCAGCCGCAGCACCACAGCGCCAGCCGCTGCCGGCCAGCCGCATGCAGAGAGCACCGCTCACCGCGCGCCGTCGGCCTCGGAGCTGAGGTACACCAGGGCGCGGTCCCACTTGTAGTCCAGGCAGTCGGACAGGCCCATCAGCTCAAACTCGTCGATCCACACCCCAAAATTGTTGATCCAGGGGGCCAGCGGGTTGGGGTCCACAATCAGCACCTGCGCGGCGGGGCGAAGCCAGGAGCGTGGGGTGCGCCGCGGCGGCAGACGAAGGGGCACGGTGGCTGGACTGCCGCGGCCCAGCCCCTTGCGCAGCCCAGCGGCCTGCCGGCCTGCCAGCGGAAGAGCGGCACCACACACTGCGCTGTGCCCCGGTCACCGCCAGCACCAGCGCACCTTGAAGCCGGCCTGCGCCACACGGTCCGCCACCGCCAGGCCCGCCGGCCCGCTGCCCACCACCACCAGGTCAAAGGTGGCGGGCTGGGCCGGGTTGTACAGCTGCAGCTGGATGTCCGGGAACAGCACCTTGTCCACCGACAGCGGGGCTGAGGGGTCGCTGGCGGGCCCCCGGCCACCGCGCGGCACGACCGGCGTGGACGGCGGCGCCGCCGCCGTCTCGGCGGTCACCCCCGCCGCCACGGCCAGGCGCTGCCGCCGGCGCTGCTGCCTGCTGCGCCGCTCATGCTGCTGCCAGGGGGCGCCGGCAGCCAGCCGGGAGCCCCGCCCGCTGGTGGACGCCTCGCAGTGAGGCGAGCTGAGCCGGCCGCTGCAGCTGGGCTGCAGGGCGCCGACCAGCGACATGACCGCACGTTGGGCGCCCAGCAGGGGGACAATGCGCGTGGCTGGGGAGGGGTGAGGTGGGTGGGCGGCAGCTGGGCGGCCCGCTCGATGCAGAATTGATGGCTGCGCTCCAAGCCCAATGTCGCAGTGTCTGCAGAACACGATCGGCGGGGGGCGCCACTCATCATGCCGAGCCCAGCCTGCTGAGCCCCTCCTGGCGCCTGCTGTGCGTTGCAACCCCCGCCTGGTGCGCCATCGCAGACATCACACACCCCCACATCGCCAGATCGCCGCAGCACAGCCCCAGGCACGAGCTCTGCGCCGGGTTGCTGCTCACAGCTCCTCAGACTGCGGCAGTCCAGGCCTGACACACGCACACTCGCATCTGTGCGTTTCAAAGAGCACCTGCACCCGGCCACCAGGCAGCAGGCGGCAGGCGGCGAGCGGCGGCAAGCGGCGGCGGCCCGAGCCCACCCCCGCCGGCAGCTAGCGAATGATTGAGGAGCCGCCCAACCCGGCGCACCTCAAGCTCAAGGCGGCCACAGCGGTGGTGACGGTGGCCCTGGCCGCGGGGCTGCTGCTATTCGACTGGGACTCGCAGACCGGTCACCAGACGGTGTTCAGCAGCGTGCGCCCCTCCGTCAAGGCCGCCCTCAACCGCCTGTACGGCCGGGGAGGCGCCGACAGGCAGCAGCAGCAGCAGCAGCAGCAAGGCAGTAGCAGTAGCGGGAGTGGCAGTGGCAGCGGAGCCTCTGGCAGCTGATGCCGGCGCAGCATGGCGGCGCACGAGGCTGCCTGCGCGGCCTGGGCCCGCCACTTTTGCGGCGACGATGAGGCGGTCACGCAGTATGTCTGCCAGTGAGTGTGGCGGCTGTGAGTGCATGTGTGGCTGCTGGGCTGCAATGCAGCTTCAGTCGTCACCCTGTGAGCCACTCTCCCTTGCGCCCTCACCCGTCCACCCCTGGCCCTCTCCAGGGTGCTTCTCGCTGCGATTGAGGACGGCGACTGCCTGGCAGACCTAGCAGACGCGGTGAGCGACTTTGTGCCTCACGCCAGCCGACAGAGCCTGGCTGCAGGGCTCAGTGAGCTGGATGCCCTGGTCCACCGCCCGCCTGGCAGCCCAGCACAGCCCAGCTATGCCTGGCTGCTGCCGGCGGCGCAGCAGGCGCAGCTGCAGCCAGTGGCAGCCAGCCAACAAGCGAACGAGTCCTCCAGTGCTACAGCTGACGCAGAGCAGGAGGAGCAGCAGCAGCAGAAGGAGCAGCAGGAGCAGCAGCCGGCAAGCAGGCCCAGCAGCCTGCGTATTGCGGCAGCCGAGTTCAAGCCTGCAATCGCTGCGTCCACAGTCAGCATGGCTGCTCTTAACCTTGACAGAGGCGCAGAGGCAGCTGATTCCCACCAGGATGACAGTGCAGACACCTGGCAGCACAGCGACTGGCCGAGTGGCAGCGGTGGCGGCAGCTGGCAGGCAAGCAGCAGCAGCAGCTGGACTGCCAATGAGGCTCAGGAGGCGGCTGCCGATGCGGCCGCAGCCAGCGAAAAGGTGGCAGGGGGCCCCGCCGCCGAAGCAGCATTCCTGGCCGTGCTGGGAGAGCAGTTTCCGCTGTTCTCGGCTGCGGCGCTGGCACAGCTGTTTGCAGAGCAGGGCGGCAGCCTGGCCGCCACAATTCACACGCTGTGCGGTCTGGAGGCGGAGCTGGAGGGCCAGACCACCGCAGCAGCAGCGACAGCTGCCGGCAGTCCGCAGGTGGCTGTGGGGCTAGGTCGGTGGGCGGCCGGTGGGTGGCACCTTGCTTGTCACTTTGTGCTTCAGGCTCACAAATGCTGTGTACCTGCTTGCACCATATCTGCTGCTCGGCTGAGCGCTCCTTCCGCTCTGCTGTCCTCAGGCTGCCGGCCCCGCCTTCACAGCTGACGACTTCCCCTCATTGGGCAGCCCAACCGCTTCCGGCGGTATCAGCAAGCATGCCGGCAGCGCTGCGGGCTACGCTAGCAAAGCGCGTGCAGCCGCCGACCTGCCCAGCCAGCCTCGCAGCAGCGGCGGAATGGGGTCTCGCCAGCGCCCTGCAGCGTCGGCGCCAGGACGCAACGCTGCGCCCATCTGGCAAGCCCAGGGGGTGCAGCAGTTTGCTACTGGGGTGGCAGCTGCCAAGGAGTATGCAGAGCTGCGGGCGGAGGCGCGCGACCATGCGCGCCTGCGCAACGCCTACTTCCAGCAGGTGAGGACCCTGCTTGTGACCATCTGCTTGCTGCTCTGGAGAAGCTGATGGCAGGGCATGCGGGTGCTGGTCCAGCTGATTTGATTGGCCGGCTGCTGGTGCTACTCGTACAACCCTGAATGGATGCATCATGCACAGCAACACCCCTGCTTATGAACAGCCCTCCTTGCCCTGCCCCATCAACTGCCACTGTTTGTTGGCACCTCCCAATCTGCAGGCCACCCAAGCATACCTGGCCGGCAATAAGCGCCTGGCGCGTGAGCTGGGAGCCAAGGGCCGCTGGCACGGGGAGCAGATGCATGCGGCGCACGCGGCGGCAGCAGCAGAGACGTTCACTCGGCGCAACCCAGGCGCGGCGGCCGCCATTGCTGGTGCCAGTGGCAGCAGCAGCAGCGGCAGCGGGGTGCAGACCGTAGACCTGCACGGCTTGCACGTGTCAGAAGCCCTTGAGCTGCTGGAGAGCCTGCTGCTCCAGCTGCAGCCTGGCTTGGGTGGTAGCGGCGGCAGAGCACGCCGACTGCGGGTGGTTGTTGGAGCCGGCACGCACGGCAAAGTTCCCGCCAGGCTCCCGGCAGCGGTGCGACGCTACCTGCAGGAGCAGGGCCTGCCCTTCTCTGAGCCGTATGCTGGGCTGCTGGAAATCAGCTTGCATTAGGATAGCTCCGTACGGACACGATTAGACCCAGTCTTGACATTCTCAAACACATATTGTTGCATGAACTAGCTGGCTGTAACAGTCCTAAGCAACGGTTTCTGCTTGATCAGCTGCATGACGGATGCGGCAGATAGTGTCATCCCACATGGGTGCCTCGGGACGGCCAAAGAAGGCAATGTCGCATGTGCCGTGCCTCGGCCGAGGGCGTGTCGCACGCCGGCGCCCTCTTGAGCCAGCCCCACGCCCCGTTCGCCCTCTTCCGCGCAACGTTTACGCTGCTGGACATATTTGAGCTCGCTGCATCACACGGCCGGGCGCCTGCTGGGGCACCCGAGGCGGCTGAGAACCCCAAGGCGTGCGTAGCCAGGTGCGGCCGGCTGGGGGCTCCTGCAAGCTCTGGGCGCGGTCGACTGACAATAGCGGTGATCAGTTGGGTCGCCGAGGCGCGGGCGGGCTTGTGCTGGCAGCGGGGAGCGGAGCAGTCCCCGGCCCGCCGGCGGCGTCACTCACCTGAGCTCCGCCTCTGCACGGTTTGCTACTGATCCCAGCAGGCTCCGCCCACGCCAGCCATGTGGCGCCCGCGCGCCCTGGCCGCCCTGGTGGGCCTCGCCCTGCTGGCAGGCGTTGTCCAGGGTCAGAGCACGTGGCAGTGCCGCATGGCGCCGGGCTCGGCCCACACCGGCTGCGGTCTGCCGTACCAGCTCTCCAACTTTCAGGGGTGCGCACGTGGGCGTTTGAGGGGTGATGTAGACCGTGGAAGTGCCTGCTAGTTGATCTCGATGTGTGCATGGCCAGGCACAGCGTGGGTCCTGGCCAGCATCCGCCAACCGCCCTCCCCCGCCTGCCGCCCCTCGTTCACCACTGCAGCTACTTCCCCTGCTCCCCTGACGTGAAAGTGGGCCGCCCGAAGCATGTGGAGGAGCTGGCTGCTCTCGTTGCCAAGTTCCCCAAGGTCAAGGTGAGCCAGGGGGTTGAATCGGCGGCTGGGACAAACTGCAGCGGCTGGATCTCGCCTGCCCTCACCTTTGCTCCCTGCCCGCCCTCACCCTCTGCTCCACTCCTGCTCTCAACTTGTGCACCCGCAGGCCGTGGGCGTGGGCGGCAGCTGGAATGACGACCTCTTCTGCGCTGGCTCGGATGCCTCTGCCCTCAATGTGGTCCTGACCGAGCAGGAGGACACCCTGGCCTTGTGAGTGCGAGGAGGCACAGAGGAGTGGCTCGCTAGTTGAGGGTGGCGGGCAGATGGGCAGCGGGCACGGCAGAAGTTGCGCACTGCGCCACAATCACACCACTCCCACACTCATTCACAGCCCTCTCCCACCCCACCCATGGACCCCCGCTCCCCCTTGCAGCATCAGCGCTCCCCGGAGCCCCAAGCAGGTGGCTCCAAACTGCACCGCCCCTGCCAACTTCCCAATCCAAGTCGACGAGGCGGCACGCACCGTGACCGGTGCGGGGGTGGGGCTGGGAGGGTCGCTGGGCCTTGGGCATTGTTGTGTGCTCGCCTGCCGTGCACTGCTGCCCCACATGCGCTCATCCCACTTCCCCGCTTGTCCAGTGTGCAGTGGCGGCGGGTGTTCCCCAGCGCATGCTGCTGGACTACCTGGCCGACTATCGGCACTGCAAGCAGGCGGCCGGCTGGACCCTGCCCGCCTTCACCTGGTGGACTGATCAGGTGCAGAGCGTGGAGCGAAAATGGATGGGTCCGCACATGACCACCAAACTCCAGCCATTCCGACACCATGCCCGACCCTGCCCGACACCCGCGCGCCCTGCCCCCCCTTCCGCTCTGCTCAGACAATTGGCGGCGCGGTGGCAACCAACTCGCACGGCAGCTCCATGAAGTACGGCTCCCTCAGCTCGCAGGTGGGTGGGGGCTGGGTGAGAGGGTGGGGGGAACTGTTGCCATCAGCTCTTGGGTGGATTCGCACGAGTCCACCAGATCCCCCAGCCTGGACGGCTGCAATGCTTCTTCGGGTGATGGCGCTCCCCTCCTCTCTCCCCCTCTCTCTGTTCCCCTTCAGGTCCTGTCCCTGACGCTGATCACCGCCAACGGCACCACACTGACCGTGACGCCCACCTCCAACCCCCACCTGTTCCGCGCCCTGGGCGTGTCGGTGGGCCGCCTGGGCGTGGTGACGGAGCTGACGCTGCGCATCCGCCCCCAGATGGCAGTCACCAAGTCCCTGCAGGTTAGGGGTGGATGATGATTGGTTGGTTGCAGCGGCTGGTGTTGCCCTCTGATCACTGGGTGCCGCCCTCTTTCCTCACAGCCCTCCCTGCAGGAATCGCCCACTCCGAAACCCTCCTGCTCTCTTGCACCCAACCCCGCAGGAGCTGAGCTTCAAGCAGTTTGCGCAGCAGGTCAAGGCCACCCAGGACCGGTTTGTGGCGGCACGCACCGCGGGCGACGAGGCGGGCATGAAGCGTGCCCTGGCGGAGCTGGACGAGACGCAGGTGGGGTGGGGTTCGTGCCTGTGCAAGGCTGATGCCCAAAGGCGGGCATGAAGCGTGCCCTGGCGGAGCTGGACGAGACGCAGGTGGGGTGGGGTTCGTGCCTGTGCAAGGTTGATGCCACAAATGCGTGGCTGCATGAAGCCTTCAAGCTAGCTCTGTGGCGCTGTGCATTGCTACACCCGACAGATGCAGTGCACGTATGCATGCTCATCACACCTGCCCCGCCCGCCTCACCCACCCCTTCCCTATCCATCCGCACAGGCTCTGGCCATCATCGAGAGCAATGCGGTGTGGAGGGTGGACTTTGCGCACCTGGATAAAGAGCCTGTGAACGTGCTGCTCAACGTGCCGGCGGGCCTGCAGGGCGAGCCGCTGGTTGAGGTGTGTGGGTGGGAATCGGCTTAGTGCCCGCATTTGAATCATTGCGGCAAGGCATTGTCTTCAAGTTAGTTTTCGCAGCTACCTGCTATGCCACAGTGTGCAACCTCCAGCTCCACCTGCCATGGGTGCACCCCTTGCAGGCCATGTCCGGCCCGGCTGAGAGCGATGCCTCGGTGTTCAATCAGCGCCGCAAGCCGCCCATCACCCCCAACCGCCAGATGATCAACAACCCCGGCAACATCTGGGTGGGTGGGGCTGGGGTCTGATGACAGCAAGCGGACATGGCGCTGGCAGTCAGAGGGCCACAGCTCCCACCGCCCACTGCCGGGCTCTACATCACTCTCTTCCCTCTACCCACCATTCAACATGCATGCTGCAGGGCCGCTTCTACGCCACTTTGGGCCGAGAGTATGTTGTGCCCGGCACGTGGGAGGCGAGGAAGTCATTCTTGGCTATGTAAGGGCAGGGAGGGGGATGTGTTGGTGGGCAATTCAAGTGTTTAATTCCTGCACAGCCGATGTTGGCAGCCAGAGGGACAGCAACCGTATGATGGGTGTGCTGTGGTTGTGCAAGCCCTTCGCGTGTGCAACTAACCTTATGCCCCCGCCCTGTCCCGCACCCTGGCATATACTTTGCAGGACAGAACAGGGCACTAAATTGACTAGTACATTTGCACCGTATGTGCAGGTGAGGGGAGGGGGAGGGACAAGAGGAGAGGGAGGGGAAGAGTGAGGGAGCGAGGAGAAAGAGGGGTGCCCAGCGGGGCCGGTTTGACCGCGATGCGTGTCCCACCCACCTGCTGCAGTATGAGGTGGCGGTCCCGCTAGAGCGTGCCGGCGACTGCCTGCTGGAGGTGAGCTTCAGAACCATTCGCACATTCGAACAATCGCTCAGGGATGGAGAGGCGGCCTCGGCCGCTTGGCCGCGCCGCCCAACCGCCGCCCTGCCCAACCGCCGTGCACAACCCCTTCCCCCCTCGCCCACTGTGCCCAGGTTGAGCGTGAGACGTACGGTCGGCGCAACCTGAAGGAAGGCTTTCGCAACCCCGCCCTCATCCGCTTCAGCTCTGGGGAGGTGAGCGGGAAGGCGGCTGGACAGGGAGGGGGCGGGCTGTGCAGGTGCTTGAGAACAGCTGCCTGGCTGCTGCTCCTGTGTCTGCCTGCCATTGCTGCCAAATGCTGCTCGCATGCCGTTGTGAATGCAGGACTTTTACCTGGCTGCCACCCATGGCGGGCCGCGCATGTGGGTGAACATGGAGGTGCGGCGGGGCAGCCTGGTGGCGCTGAGGTGGCGGTGCTGGAGTTCGGGTGGGCATGTATGCCCGTATCCCAACTTGCTGCATGGCGCCTGATGCAAGCAGCTCGATGCCCCTTGAACCGCCTGGCCCACCGCAGGACTGGATCTCGCTGTCCAGCGGTCAGCCCAACGACAGGTTCTTGGAGGTGCTTAAAGTGTTCAGGCAAGCGCCTCGCGGGGGATGTTGAGCAGTTGGCGGTGGCTGGCCAGCAGTCCAGAGCGCACCCAACTGTTGCATTCGGCGCTGCTGAGCATGATTGCAGTGCCACCGTGAGATCGGCTGACCCACCATCATCCGAGCACCCCCATCCTCCGCCGTCCTCCACCGCAGGGACCGCTGCGGCGCGCGCTGGCACTTTGGCAAGGCCGGCCTGAACGAGGTGGTGGTCAAGAACGAGGGTTGCTTCGATGGCGCAAAGGACTACCCGCAGACCTGGTGCCACTTTGGCTGCGCCGTCCAGGTGCGCAGCCGGCTGGGTGGTTGCCTGGGTTGGGGTTTGTCCAGAGGTGGGAGCACGTGATCCACATCTGGTCACAGGCAGCAGCCATGTGCTGGGCACAGCACATGCAGGCAAGGAAGACCACCAGCCGTCCTCTGCCCTCCAATCGCACGCCCCGCGCCTCACCTGCTACCCCTGCCTCCCCTCCCCTGCCCACCTCCCCTGCCTCCCCC